>JAKUCM010007274.1:0-10986 GCA_023374145.1 Lepidium sativum | reverse complement strand
CATTGTTACATGCTTGGTCGTGCCTACAAAATACAAACTTTATAACCGAGAACATGGAAGATTAAAACTATTTCTGTTTGCATTTACGAGAAACAAAAATATAATTACATCGATCCCATTTTAATTTTTATTGTACTAATAAATTATATATATATATATATATATTATATTTTTTTGTCAACTTAACTCATACTCGAAAAGATCGTAACCAATGCAAAGGAAAACGTCATGAACAAAAATTCAATCCCTATCTAGCATTTGAATGTTGCGAACATGTTTTATGATTCAATTTTCAAAGAATCATATTGAGCAGCCACAGAAGAAATTCTGGAGTCTAGAGAAATATGTAAAGTAGGATATAAAGGCCGGCCAAACAAATAGATCATTCGTCATTTTGATGATTTCCGAACAATTTACTAATAATACAACCTCCGATTTTATAGGGATAGGAGACAGGACATTGCTCATAGAAAAATTTCGAACTCAACATGAAATATTTCCAGGACACATTAACCATGCATATACAATCCTGAGTCTATTATCTTTTGTATATTTATTTTTAAGACTGAAACTATTTCATTTTGTTGCGTTCTATTAAAAAAAGAAAAGAAACAATTCTTGAGTGAAGATTTGAATCAAACAAAGTCACCCAAACGAATTTTTTTTGTTTGACCAAAAGGTTTTGGGCTTATAACCCCATAACATTGACGGGCTAGAGAAGACATCTTAAATGCTATCTGTTAGTGGTGTTGGGTTTGTATATATGGCCCTAATTTAGTCGATCTAGAACATCAGTAAGCAACAATGTTTTATGAGCCAAAGCCCACCTTTAAATATTTGCATGTGATAAAGAAAAACATATGCTCTGGTGTCCACTTATTTTTTGGAATTTAGCTAATGATACTTGAATTTCATGATTCAATATCAAAAGATGTAGATATCTTCTACTTTTTATTTCTTAATCGATCGATAGATATACATATTATTTAATTTAGGAGATATTCATAGAAGTAAGAGTAAGAAGAAAACAAAGAGAGTTCACGGGCTCAAATATGCATCCATCGAATTAATAATTGCTCCTTAGGGACCATCGAACTCTGAAATGACACGCAATACATTATTACAGAAAAACATGATGACACAAACTCACAAAGGGTAATTAAGTTATTTTGTTTTTAATCAATTTTTCTAACATATTCTATATAATTAGTTATTAATGGGTTGAACATAACCGAGAGAATGATCGTAAAATGAATCTATATTTCCTCACAAAACGATGAGATTATTAGCAATAATATTATGTGTATGTAGAATCACTGATAATTGTTCTTATTTTCTATTGGTTTTGTGTTTACATTATAAAGTATATATGCTAATATCTTGAGAACTTGAGTATTTATAAAATAAACATCCATTAGAATTTAAGTTCTAGAGTGTTTCATTATCTATCATGTCACGAATCATTCCTTATGATTATGACAAGCACTATATATATTTATCTAATGACGTTCAAATGCAAGATGAAATCCGAACTTCAAACTTCGCATTAGTTTACAACCCCACCATGATATTTTTTTGTCGGTGAGACTTAATACTATATATATATATATATATAATATTGATATTGTTTTCTGAATTTGATTTTAGGGTTCGTACGTAACTATATGTAATGTTTAATTTGTTGGGTTGACTTACTCTTTAATATAGGAATAATTGTACATTATATATGTTAACGGATCGAACTGGTCAGACTATAGCAAAATTACTCATCTTAAGTTCCAGTATATGTTGACAGTCCACAGGCGATCACATTTACTCATGGACCAGACTAAAAAATAGAGTTGAATAATATCATCTTAAATATCACTATACTACTATCAAAAAGCGTGATACTAATAAAGTTCTAATCATGAATCCACTTCTTCTATGATAAAGAGAGGGAAAATGTTAAAAAAATCCATTAAAGAAGCCCATACGAGACTTGCTATATCCATGTGAATTCTGTCTCTTGTTTCTATGAATATGATAATAAATTCTGTGGAACACATTCTTAAGTTTACATATATGTGAACTTTGGTTAACTTCGGAAAAGTACAAGTTTGCAGGTTTTTATGACTAACTTTGATTATGATTTGGCAATTGAGATGCCCCGCTTATAATAAAGAGAAAGATATGGCGAATAATTATAAAGAACAAGACATAAAGAGATAAAAATACAAAACATATTTATGATTAAAAGAAATCCGTTGTATGTAGCTAGTATTGGATTTTACGTACTTTAGATAATATCGGATAATAATTAGATATTTTTTCATATGTAATGACATTGTTAATATATCTCCTTCGAATACATGTGGTTTGTGGAATATTTTAACTTTATTTAAAGTGGTGATTATTCTCCCGAAAAGACGAAACAAAACAAAACTACAGCACTTAGTTTCTTCTCTACTTCCTTCATTCCTAGTCCCATGTGACGACCAAAAGAGATCCCTTTTTTATGACAAAGACCAAAAGAGATCTTATAACTTACTCTTCAATAAATATCTTCATCACTAGATTCTTTATTCACGAGAAAGAATTGTTTGTTGTACTTAGATCTTATATATGATCAAGATATGGGCAATCTTGTTATATGTTCATAACTGAATACACTGCCTTTAAGCTCTCAAATACTATTCCCCTAGAACTCAAGTTAAAGGAGCCGAGGTAGCCCTCAACCATTTTGATCAAATTAATTTTCCCAAAACTCAAAAAGTTATATTAAATTAGTAATATATAGGTGCAATTTAAAAAAAAAAAGAGAATTGCTAAAATAACTTAAAATTTAATTTTTAATGCAAAATATAACTTCTTTTGAAATCAATTGCGAAACTAACTTATTAGGGTAGTGAAGTTATAATCTTGCCCTTTATGACCAATCAAAAAAACCTGGACAGAAGATTACAGATATACTCTTTAGATAAATTGCAGGCTTCAATATGAAGTCTACTTATAACATAGACTTCAGGTTGAAATCTGTAGGATGCAAACTTCAGGTTGAAATCTGTAGGATGCAAACTTCAAGTTAAAGTCTACTCATTAATTAAGTTTACTATTTAAAATTAAAAAATATAATAATTGTTATATGAATAAACATTTGGTTACATAAGGTTAAAATAAACAACTATGAGGTATAAAAAAAGATATCAGAAAACTTGGTGAAATAAAACCAACAATGATCAAACCTCATAGTTCATACAAAGTATGAGTTTAGGTTTAGGGTTTTAACAACATATCTTGGAAATCATGTGAATTTTTAATTTTTTCTTTAAATTGTAAATTTTGAATAAAAGGGTTAAAGTTTAAGTATATTAACAATGTTTAGTTTCTAATATAAGTTGTTGTTTCTATCTTGGTCTATTAAATCAACATTATTCGATTTGCGTTTTAGAGTTTAGGGTTTAGGATGTAGGCAGACTTCGATATGAAGTATACTTTGTAAGTAGACTTCATTTGAAGTTTGCTGATTAACCAAAATGTTTACCAAAAAGATTTATGGTTTACTCTAAATTTTATAATTAAATTAAATTGAGCGAAGTTAATTGAAAATTAAACCATATTAATTATAATAAATCATTTGAATTTCACCAATACTTGTAGATGAATATCTTAATTAAGGGATGTGATGTGAACCAAAATTTATTTGGCATATATTTCGGTTTAAGAGCAAACTTCGAACTAAAGTCTACTTTGAATTTAGACTTCAATTGAAGTATGCAACTGAACCCAATTACGGTATAGTGCTTCTTAACTGAAATCACTTCTAATTGGTTCTATTTTAGTGTAGAATTTTTAACCTAGATATAAAAGATATTTTTTACCAATAGAAGACAAAATAACATAGCCTCCTTCTCTTCCTCCATTTTCTTTTTGGCGGCACCAAAATTCTCTCCGACTGCCAACATCATCATCTCTGACGGCCAAAATCATTCTCTCTGGCGGCCAATCTTCCTATCCGGTGTTCTTTTTCTCGCCTATATTCCATCTTCTTTGTATCCAGTTTGGTTACTTATCTTCTTCTCACCAACTCTCTCATTTTTTGTAGTTTTCGCCGGTGATGATTTGACCCACGTCTTCTCTTATCACTAACGACTCTCCGACCAACGTTGACGAGGTAATACACCATGACTCTTCTGTTCTGTTTCTTTCTTCTCGTCTTCTCATTTTCGTCTTCAATGGTTTTTTTGTCAGTTCTTTTTTTGTGGTTTATGTCCCCTTGTCTAAATTTGTTTTAGATTTTGGGTTCTCTATTTCTGTATATTCCTCTGTCTTTTCACTGTTTTTTATTTTGGCTGATTCCAGGGATTTTTCAACTTGAAGATGATAAAAATTAGTTTTTTAGTTAGATTACGTGTTTTTACTTATCCATTTCCTAGGGTTTAAGTTTGGTTCCCGATTGACTTTACTTTTGAGTGAGTGTTTTGGTCTTCTAGATCGTATATTTTTCTGGTTTGTGTGATTATTCTCGTCGTAGACTTTAATCTTCAAGACATCATATTTATGGTTTTCGTTGTTTTGTACTGTTTTATGGTTACTGTGTTTTCGTTGTATAATTGAATCTTCAAGATACTTCTTAACGTGTTGCCTTAGGAGACTTCTTTAGGTGACTTCTTTAGGAGACTTCTTTAGGAGGCTTTTTTAGGAGACTTCTTTTGGAGACTTCTTTAGGAGACTTTTTCAGGAAACTTTTTAGGAGACATATCAACATATATTGTCACACTAAAGTAAACAATAGGAAAACACATTACTAATATTTTTAACCATCACTAATGCTTCATAATCTTTGAAGCCTTGGTGTTGCACATTCTTGCTATTTATAACCAATTTTGCTACCTCGATTCCTTCTTTCTACAGGGAAGACTTTTTACAATTGGTGGAAGACATTTTTCTTGTTTCGCAACTCCGTGATCACTTTTGGATATATTTTGTGAGCATAAACTGCACTCAAATATTCATATCTATAGGAAAGACAAACAAGCGTAGAAACATGTAATCCAACATGTAATGCAGCAACAATAGCGTGTGAGCAAGAAATTTTTTCAACCTAAAATACACCACATTCACACCTTCGTTGTTCCAAATCAACTAAGTAGCTTCATGTTCCTCCATTCACATAAAATTGCTAAGTGTCTATGCATTCAACAGCCAACCTCTCAGCGTAATGACCACGTACAGCCAATCAATTTTCAAATTTCCAGTTATGACATGTTGTGAGATGCAAGGCATCTTCTCGCCTTTTATAAAACCATGTTCCTAGCTTCTCTCGTATGAAATCCAGAATGTATGTTATGGGAATTCTCTTGCTAACTTAAATGCGGCATTGAGAGATTCTGCAATGTTGCTCATTTTTATATTGTATATGTCACCTGGGAAGTCAACATGTGCCCATAGCCTTGGTTCTGCATCTTCTAGATAGGTTGCAAGTTCTGGGTTTATTTGTTGTAACTCGTGCATGTTATGATTAAAGTCTTAAAGTGTGTATGCATATGCCGCTCCTTTGACCAAATACATGAGTTGTTTTCCCTTAAACTTTGTCACAATGTTATGTCGGAGGTGATAATAATATATGCCTTGTGTAACCCAAGGTAGCATCATGCTACACGCATTCTTAATGGAGTTGTGTCTATCGGAGACAATTACCAAGGGATAAAGATCTGAAAACAACTCCTTGATTTGGTGAAAAACCATTCCCATGAAGCATCATTCTCGATGTCTACAATACCAAAAGCTAGTGGATATATCTGAAAATTACCATCTTGTGCTGTTGCAACTAGCATAACTCCACCGTACTTTCCAGTTATATGACATCCATCTACAACAATGACCCTTCTAAGATACTAAAATCCTGCAATGGAAACACGAAAATATAGAAACAAATATTTGAATCTATCATGATCATCAAGTTCAAGTCCAATCACAGTTCCCGGATTAGCTTCTTGGATTTGTTGCAAATAAGAAGGCATATTACCATATCCATCTTCAGTTGTACCTCACACCAATTCTTGGGAAAATATTAGTGATATGTACGATGTAGTATAATCCAACCGTAAACCAAACATCGTCTTCATTGACTCTGTAATATGCTTCAGCATAATTCATCAATTGTTCCAAAGTGATCCATAAACAATTTAGCAATATATCTCGGAGAAGAGTGTCTAAAGTTACCATAGAGGTCAACCACTGTACATGAATGAATCTTTACATATTTTGTCACCCATAATGTGTTTCTTGCTTTTGTCATGTCACTCTAACCTTCCATCCACAACCACTAACACGACATTTAGCCACAAATAAAATTTTTGTTGACTTGTATACCGTGAAAGTGAATCTCTATAACATACTCATCAATCTTAATGATGATACCAAATCTTCCTTGATAGAGAAACTCTGATTGACATATATGTTATCGATTTTTTCATCTTGATCACATATCAACTTCCTCTTCGTCTTCGTCTTCGTCTTTTATTTTTCCATATTTACTATAGTCTTCACCGTTAATGTAAACTTCAGGTTCAACTTGGTATCCCTCAAAATCAATCTCTTCATCTATAACTTGGGCATTTTCACTCTCTTCGTCATAACTCTCATCCCCATCGAACATGGGTACAATGACACATAGACGAACAACGTGCATTTTACTCAACTCAACCAAGCTTCCAACTTGTCTATCACTTGTGACGTGCATTGGAGAAGTGTGAGGTGGCATTTGTTGCAATTATGAAACTGGATATGTGTAACTTAACTCCATAGAATTAGTCTCTTTGTCCAGATTATAATCATTATATACCATTCCAACAAGTTGTTGGTATGTACAACCATCTTCCACAAAAAAACATTCTTCTGCCTTTACGATTATCAACCATGAAATACCAAGCCAAGCCATCCATAGCCCATTCTCCATAAACATCAGCTAACTGAACCATTACCTGAAAATAAACATATACAAAAGTTAAAGATAAACAACTAAACATATAGCTATTAAACAAAAAAATAAATTGAGATTTCAACTGAAGTTACTCTATAATACGCATATTTCTTATGAAGTTTACAAGTAGACTTCAACTGAAGTCTACTCTATAATACGCATACTTCAACTTGTTACATAGATGTCTACTTAACTTCAACTTGTAGGTTTCATTGAAGTATACTTATATAAGCTAACTACCTACATCATTTCTAAAATCTACACATATCTGAATATAATATTTAATCATGTTAAACTTGTACATAAGCAAACTAAGTATCAAACAAAAGTAGAAAAAATAAGATAAAATTATAAAAAATTGTGAAATGCTTAAAATGCATTTTTACAAAATTGGTGTTGCAGACTTCATTTGAAGTCTACTTATGAAGTCTGTGAGATTGCAAAGTAGACTTCAATTGATGTCTACTGTTACTAGAGTAAACTGCAAAGGAAGTCTACTATTTAAACGCCCATACTTCATTAGGTTAGTTTTTGCAATTGACCAAATGTTGACTTTTGTAGTACACTTCATACAGAAGTCTGCTATAAAATGGGTTAGTTTTACAATTGACCAAATATTGACTATTTTAAAGTGAAGTATACTTATCAATAGTAAACTTCAGTTGAAGTTTGCGAGAGTATCTATGAAAAGTATTTATTTCTACAGACTTCATCTAAAGTCCACTCGGTAAAGTAGGGGTTTGTTTTGCAATTGACTACGTTTGATTTGTTTTAATGAAGTTTACCCAGGAAGTCTACATCATTCGTAAACTTCAATGAAGTCTACGCAAAAGTAAGAATAGACTTCATTGTAGTCTACTTTATTTTACTAAGTACTTGACATTTAAATATTAGATAGCAGACTTCCAGTGAAGTCTGTGGGTTATGCAGACTTCTATTGAAGTTTGCGTATGAAGTCTACTTTATCCAGGATGTCTACGATTTTTTGGTCAATATTTGCTATTTTTGGTCAATTTCAAAACTAACCCCCTTAACATAAAAAAAGACTTCAAATGAAGTCTACCGCTAAAGTCTACTTGGGAAATATTTTGCAGACATCATATGAAGTCTGTAGAAAAAGTCAAATTGTTGGTCAATTGCAAGACTAACCCCAATTTAAGTAGACTTCTATAGAAGTATTTTTTTGTGCTCAAAGAAAAGCGTGCAGACTTCTAATGAAGTCTACTTTTGTAACCCAGAAATTGGCCAATTGCAAAACTAACATTTGGGTTGACTAGCAGACTTCATTTGAAGTATGCGTATAGATATAAACTTCTTTTGAAATCTGCTCTCTGTAAATTTTCAAAATATGCAAGCACTTAGGTAGATTTGAGTTAAGATCATGTTTACATTTTTTTGAATGTCCAGAAAGTTGAACTAACCTTTAAATCATTACTCTTACCTTCAAATAACAACAAAAATGAAAGATTAATAATTTCAAAAAATATAAAACAAAATTATTGAGTTTTTTAGATAGACTCGAAGAGAGAATGAGATATTGTGAGGTTAGAGATGGTGAAAAAACATAATGAAGTCGAAATTGATTGGTAATGATGCATGAAAAATTGAAATATATGACAATTTTGTAAATAGTTGAGATTTGAAAAAGGAGGTTAGTTTTGATCATCACGTTTTAATTTCTACACTTGATTTTTTTGTTTTCAGACAAAGATAAAAAATAGTCATTAATCTTAAGCGTTTCAACGTAAAACCTAGATATGATATCTAGAGTATGCGACTAATTAATTGATGGACCCCGAATTATATACTTTTTTTTTTTTTTCTTATTTTTGAGCGAAAAAACATATTTTTTATATATAGTTGGCGGAATTTGTTTGTATATTGATGGTTGGCATTTGTTTGTATAATGCGCGTTAATGGCTCTGCATGAAGACAATAGTAATAAGGACGCAACGTTTTAACGACTGATTGAGACGTAGCCGAGAGCTCAGTTTTAGAGAGTGTCTTCTAAGATCTTTTCTTGTATATGTTGCCCAATTTAATTCTTTTTTAATAGTAATTGGATTGACAACACCTGATTTATAAATAATTTATTCCATCTAAAGAAAGGTGAGATTTAAATTCATACCAAACTATATCATAGATAATCCAACTAGACTATATATTTTTGGCAATTAACTTTAAAAAAAAGATTGTATAAATTTACTTTAAGAAAAAGATTGTATAAATTTAATCGATTAAAGGATTCGATATGATGTATTCCGCAACTGATTATTTCTATTTTTTTGACGAAGTAACTCAATATCACACTATGTGTATCAATTATATGTCAAATTTTAATATAAATTCTGTTTTCTGTGATTTACAATTTGTACAGTAGGTAACCTATATTTATTTTGGCGTTCTAATGCTTTTTTTTAACACAATGCGTTCTAATGCTTTAGTAGAGAGATTTCTATTTTTTTTTAGTGAATGGATATATTACATTTTATGTTGTACATTAATCTTCTTATGTGTTTTCTTAACATGTCTTTGAAAATAAAATCTACTTTTACATTTTATAAACTGGCTGGAAATACTCTCATAATATATATATATATATATATACACTACATTAGTCTTTTGTTCAACATATCTACAATAAGATAAACTATAATGGTAAAGTGTATATATAAACCATAAAATGCTAAAAAAATTGCAAAACATGTAAAATAAATGCTTTATTAATTCATTACATCATACAAACCAATACATTATAAATACCCCAATCATAATAAAAGGAAATAATTAAACTGTGAACTTCAAGAATTTTAAGGAACACACAGACAGAGACATAAATTAGAGTCCAATGAACACCACATAATAAGAGTAGTTGAAACCACAAATTACCATATATGAAGACACAATAATAAGAGTATATAGAATCACCTTGTCTCTTTAAATCAAGAAGATAGATATACACATAAATGTGTGTTTTTAATTATATGCCAATATGGTTTATTAGCATTGGAAGCCAGCAGGAACTTCTTTGTTGCAAACATTGAGGAGAAGACTTAGAGATATTGGGAGGTTCAAGTTGATTCCAAGAACATTAGCCTTAAGAGCAGTGCAGAGACAAACGGCTGCTTCAACATCAGCGAGTCCTTGGATGAGGCTGCAGCATGGCTCGACTGGGGGCTTGCCAAGGGTCAAGTCGAGGAGGCCGTTGAGAACATTGGCGCAGACACCGAGCTTAAGAGTGTCTTTAGGACACTTGCCAGAGCTAGGGGGTTTAGGTTTAGGAGTTGGCTTTGGCTTGGGAGAGGGGCAACCTCCACCGCACGGACTGCAGCTACCGCAGGCTGAGATTGTTGTGAAAAGGAGGAGATTGAGGGCTAAGAATAGAGCTATGTAGCTTGTGGTTTTTGAAGCCATTTTTTGGTTTAAAAGATACTGTTCACAAGCTCTGATGTTTATGAATTGAGTGTGGAGAAAATGAAGAGAAATGAGGTAGGTTTTATAGTGGTTTCAAGGAAGGCCCAAGAGAGCGTCCATAAGATATTATGGGAAGTTCTTTTTTTTTTTTTTCGTATAATAAAGATATGAATGATTGATTACAATTTGATTAAAAATTAAAAACAAAAATGAATGTAAGTTCCAGTTTAGTATATACGAGGATTATACTCACGCCATAACGTGAGATTTTATTGTTTTTCAACATATGTTCATTTAGGTTTTTAAATTCGTATTTCACAGGCCTAAAATTTAAACCAAAATAAACCAAATTAGAAAAACCGAACTCGACAAAATATTTTAATGGATCCTAAATCTATATATCTGAAATGAAAGCCGGAACCAAGCCAATAATCAAATTTTAATTTTTTAGAGTTATTTACTAATTCTTTTTTTTTTGAATTTTTATAAGAAAATATCAGAAGTCAAGTTCGATTTATCAAACCAAACTCTCTTCGAAAAAAATAGTCGAATAAGTCTTATATAAATAAAAATCAAAATACAGAAAAATAGGAAGCAAACCCGAAAAA
>JAKUCM010007273.1:0-15044 GCA_023374145.1 Lepidium sativum | reverse complement strand
TAGAATCTTTAACTTGGTTTCATCTTACAGAATTTAGTCCGACCATCTCTTTCTGTAATGACATTATTGAAAGTTAAAAACGAGATTTGCAAAAGACTTTTAAAGAACTTGCTCTTCTTTATTAATTAAGAAATTTACTCAAAACTTAACCAAAATACTTTCACAAGTCTTAAGAAATAATTCTCCCAAAGACTCTTATTTATAAATTAGGTTAATCTCCCTAATCTAATAGGAATTACATGAATCTAATCCTAAACGAATTTGGTGTTATCTCTAGTAACTAACTCTTATCTAAAGATAACTTGGAGCCTAAACTAAGGAATTATCCAACATTCACCCCCGTAATTCCGAGTTGAATTCCGGGAGTCCTGATCTCGAGTGACGTTTTGTACAGTCGGTTTGATGATCTTGTCACTTGAATTAATAGTCTTCCTTGTGAGTCTCTAAGGTGTAGTCGATCTCCTTTCATCTTAACTTCACATTCATTCTCAGTTGCTTGTCCAAGACTTATGAAATTATGTTTCAACTCGGGTATAAAATAAATGTCTTTGAGTACCTTTCTCTCTCCGGTTTTGCCAATAAACGTGATGGATCCTTTCCCAACTATATTGACATATGACCCATCTCCAAAGTTTATTTTTCCTTTGACGTTTTCATCTAGCCTAGAGAAAAATGCTTTGTTTCCCGTCATGTGATTACTTGCTCCATTGTCAAGGTACCAAATTTTCGATTTCGAGCCTTCTTTACTTGTTTCATAAGCTTTAGGGAAAACTTTATCTTCATTCAAGAACACAATCTCATAAACATAAAGAGATTCTTCTTCAATTTCTTCTTCCTTCTCTTGATGTTCATTGAGAGTTGCTTCTTGACTCTCTCTAGGTCTATCGGGACATGCTGAAACAAAATGCACGGGCTTGTCACATCTCCAACATATCACTTTGGATCGATCTCTACTTCCTCTTTTGTCATAGCTTTTGGTCTCTTCCTTTTGGTCTCGGTGACTTGATTCGTCCTCGACCCCTTCCACGACCTCGACCTCTTCGTCTTTCTTCTCTTCCATTGTTTGAAAACATAAGTTTTCCTTGCTCTTCCACGTGTTTGTTTTCGCGTTAATTCTTTATTCAAACGCCTTGATTCTCGCGATTATCTCTTCGAACCTTGTTGTCTTAAGGTCTAAGACTTGTTCTAGAGAAGCCACAATGTGAATATACTTATCCACCGATAATCCATTAAGAAATTTCTTGACAAGTCTTGTTTCACTAATGGATTCTCTAAGTGAGCCGATTGAGGTGCAATTCCGGAAATCTTTCCCACAAATTCATCAACTGTGTCTTCGTCACTCATCGTCAATCTTTCTAGATCCGCTAATAGGGTTTGTAACCTTGCTTCCTTCACACGATCAGCTCCTTGATACTGTGATTTAATAGCATCCCAAAGCCTTTTAGCCGTATCTTGATCTCCGATTTGCAAGATGAGTTGTTCAGGAATAGATTGAAACAAGAGAGCTATGGTTGTGACATTCTTCTTAACTTCTGTAGATCCTGGTTCAATTGTTTCCCATACTTCACTAACTCGAAGTGTAATCTTCATTCTCATCGCCCAAACTATGTAGTTTGTTTATCATAACATAAGACTAGGCTAATCTCCCTAATTTAGTAGGAATTACATGAATATAATCATAAACGAATTTGGTGTTATCTCTAATAACTAACTCTTATCTAAAGATAACTTGTAGATTAGATAAGGAATTATCCAACATTCCTTATCTAATCTATCTACCTAACTTATTCAACAAGTAACTTGATTCAAGCTTATCCCAACAATCTCCCCCTTAAGCTTGAAATTGATTTTCTCTTTGTCTTAAACATCAACGAACTCCATGGTCCTTTCACGGTGTTTGTTGGATCACGTCTCCCATCCTTGGCTACGTGCGATATATCCTTGCTTGATCGGATCTTTGACTTAAGCTCTTATACCAATTAAAAGCGAGATTTGCAAAAGACTTTTAAAGAACTTGTTCTTCTTTATTGATTAAGAAACTTACTCAAAACTTAACCAAAGTACTTTCACAAATCTTAAGGAACAACTCTCCCAAAGACTCTTATTTATAGATTAGGCTAATCTGCCTAATCTAATAGGAATTACATGAATCTAATCCTAAACAAATTTGGTGTTATCTCTAGTAACTAATTCTTATCTAAAGATAACTTGAAGCCTAAATTAAGGAATTATCCAACAAAAGTGCCGCCACTTGGGATCATCGCCAACACATGTTCTTGGTGATGACATATTGCATACAACTAGTATGGTCCTAGTGTATCCAGCATTGTCTGAATAGTCTATCGCATATACTCTTTCTTTGTCACTATAGCTGCTGGAATTCCACAAGTTTCTGCAAACTTCAACATGTTTGGGAATATCTCATCCTTTTGCTGGATTCCCAAGAAATGAGTGAGCTCGATTAGCTTTATAGAACTGATCTTCCCATTGTATAACCATTCCAAGATGTTGGTTGTTTAATAAAAGTATCTTCACTGGAAGGTTTTCTACTCGAATTGTGGCTAGCTCTTGCACATTCATTAAGAAGCTTCCATCTCCATCAATGTCCACAATAATAGCATCAGGGTTAGCAACAGCTGCTCCAATTGCAGCAGGAAGTCCAAAACTCATAGCTCCAAGGCCTCCCAAGGATAAGAACTACCTCGGTTTTCTGTACTTGTAAAACTGTGCTGCCAACATTTGGTGATGCCCAACACTTGTGCATATTATAGCCTTCCCATTAGTCAGCTCATCAAGGACTTGAATTGCGTACTATGGAGGAATGGCTTCCCCAAACGTCTTGAAGCTTATGGGGAATTTCAGTTTCTGTTTATTTAACTCTTTCCTCCAAACTCTGAAATCAAGCTTGAGCTCCTTTGCACGATTCTCAAGCACCTTGTTTATCCTTTGTAAAGCTAGCTTAACATCTCCACACACAGACACATGAGGCGTCTTGTTCTTCCCAATTTCACCTGAGTCGATATCAATATGAACTATCTTAGCCCTACTCACAAAAGCCTCAAGCTTTCAGGTTACATGATCATCAAACCTAACACCAAAAGAAAGCAACAGATCATTGTACTCCACTGAGTAATTAACATACACAATACCGTGCATTCCAATCATATGCAGCGATAATTTATCATCACAAGGAAAAGATCCAAGCCCCATCAACGTACTAGCAACATGAATTCCTGTAAGTTCGACAAATCTAACCCATTCATCACTCGAATTCAAACAACCACCACCAACATACAACACATGCTTCTTAGATTCTGAAATCAACCTAACAATCTACTCCAAATGATAATCTTCCAGAGGTTTAACCATTCTAGACACATAACCAGGAAAACACATAGATTTTTCCAATTAGGAATATCAAGCTGTTGCTGAATATCTTTAGGAACATCAACCAAAACAGATCGTGGTCGATCCGAAGTAGCTAAAAATAAAGCTACCTCAATAATCCTAGGGATATCTTCAATATACATCACCACATAGTTATGTTTCGTAATCGAACATGTTACTTCAACAATCGGGTTTTCTTGAAACGTGTCGGTACCAATCATCCAACTAGGGACTTGACCGGTAATGGCTACAAGAGGAACACTATCGAGCAATGCATCGGCAAATCCACTGACTAAATCCGTTGCTCCGGGACCCGAAGTGGCTATACAGATACTTGGTTTACCTGAGGATCGAGTGTAACCTTCAGCTGAGAAAATATAATAGGAATGGTTAGTTAAGATTTTTTTGGTTTAGACTATCTCAATTTTGATTCATTTTGGAAATTGTATATAAACGTTCTTTTTTACATTTTGTCATTTAAGAAATATACAGATTGAAAATATCTTCTTCTTCTACTCAATCGTGATTTGGTATCAGAGCTATTTTCTTGGATTTGAGCTCAAAATCATCTCATCGACTTTCAATTTATACTCTGTATTTCTTTTCTCGGCAACAATGGTGAAAATGATGAAGAATCTCCGAAGATCTGTTCGTTTACAAACTGCAAAGAACTCAGCAACTCGAAGAATCAATCGAGCTTCGATTTCTCCTCCGCAATTTCCTCCGATTGCTATGAAACGTGTTGAACGACACTCGCGAAATGTAAAACAAGATGATACTCCAGATCTGACATATTTTTTTATTATATCTTCATAGCCCCGATCATCCAGGTTTGAACATTGTTTTTATTCAACTTGACGGTTTTATTGATGGTTCTGTGACAAGACCAGAAGATTTAACAAAATTTCGTATTTGGTCTCGTTGTAATTTAATGGTAAAATCATGGATTCTTAACTCAGTTTCACCGCAGATTTATTAAAGTATATTGAGGAATGATAGTCCAATGGATATTTGGCTTGATTTGTATGGTCGGTTTCATATGACAAATTTGCCTAGGATTTTCAATCTCACTCAGGAGATTTATGATCTTCGACAAGGAACACTCTCCTTATCTGATTATTATACACATCTAAAGACATTATGGGATCAACTCGAAGGTTCAAAGGAACATGATAAACCATGTACATGTGGTAAAACAAGTAGGTTACATCTTAAGGCACATAGAGCTAAGATTGTGAAATTTATGGCAGGATAAAATGACTCTTATTAAGTGATTCAAAGACAGATTATAACTAAGGAAGCTCTTCCAAGCTTGGTGGAGGTTTATCATATGCTTGATTAAGACAATAGTCAGAAAAATTTATCCAATATTGTAACTCCAGCTGCTGCATTCTAAAGTACATTGTCTTCTTCATCTTCTGCGGATATCACTGTGAGTTATGTTCAACGAGGACCAAATAAGGGAAGACCTATATGTTCCTATTGCAATCGTGTTGGACATATTGCAGAGAAATGGTACAGGAAGCATGGTTTCCCTTCAGGATTTGTTCCTAAGGGAAAATCAACAGAGAAGAGTAATAAACCAACTTCAGTTACACCAGTTGCAGCTGCAGTTGCTGTACAGAGTTTCAATGAATCATCTTTTGAAAATTTGATTAGGAATCTTACTCCAAATCAAATCCAGAATTTCATTGCTCTTTTTAGCTCTAAGTTGCAGCATTCTGGTACTGGATCACAGATTGCATATATTGGTTCTTCCTCTTCAAACATAGCTCCCTCTGGTATCAGCTTTTCTCCTTCAATTTTTTGTTTTGTTGGAATTTTAGCAGTCTCTCGTCACACTCTGTCAACCACTGCTTGGGTTGTAGATTCAGGAGCGACTCATCATGTAACTCATGATAGGAAGTTATTTCAGACATTAGATACTTCTATCTCGAGTTATGTGAATTTGCCAACTGGTTCTTGCGTTAAGATAAGTGGCATTGGTGTCATAAACTTAACCAAAGACATTGTTCTGCATAATGTTCTTTTTATTCCAGAATTTTGTCTCAACCTTATCAGTGTTAGTTCATTGACTACTACTCTGTCTCTCAAAGTTTGGTTTGATGAGTTTTGAAATACACGACACTATCAAGGAATGGAAGATTGGTCAGGGTAAGCGAATGAGAAATCTTTATGTGCTGGATACACAAGCGATTATAGTGAAGGATGTTCTGGTGAATGTTGTGGTGGATGCTAGCTTGTGGCACAGGAGATTAGGATACCCTTCTTACTCTAGACTTCATAGCATTTATGCTGTTTTGTAGACTTCTTTAAGCAAGAATAAAGAGCAATCTTATTGTCATGTTTGTCATCTTGCAAAACAGAGAAAATTGTCTTTTCTTACTTCGAATAATATGTGTAATACAAATCTTGAGTTGTTACATATTGATCTTTGGGGTCCATTATCAGAAGAGATAGTTGATGGATTTCGTTATTTTCTCACAATCGTAGATGACCATTCCCGAGCAACTTGGGTGTATCTTTTAAAGACTAAAGCAGAAGTTCTCACTGTCTTTCCAGCTTTTGTTACGCAGGTCGAGACATAGTTTGATCTCAAATTCAAATATGTACAATCAGGTAATGCTCAAGAATTAAAGTTTGCTGCATTCTTCGGAGAAAAAGGGCATCGTTGCTTACCACTCATGCCCTGAAACACTAGAACATAACTCAGTTGTGGAGCGTAACCATCATCACCTGTTGAATGTTACGAGGGCTTTATTATTCCAATCAAAGTTACCACTTTCATTATGGGGTGATTACATATTGACAGCAGTGTTTCTAATAAATAGAACACCTTCTCAATTGTTGCATAATAAAACTCTATATGAAATTCTCACGGGGAAGACTCATGATTATAGTCAGCTTAGAATATTTGGTTGTCTTTCCTATTGTTATACTTCTTCTAAGTCACGTCACAAGTTTCAACCTTGTGCACGTGGTTGTATCTTTCTTGGTTATCCCTCTCGAATTAAAGGTTTTAAGTTGATGGATTTGCAGAGCCACAAACTATTCATTACTCGAAATGTGATATTCCATGAATATGTGTTTCCTCTGGCATTTGGTTCTAAATACAAAGATATGATGAATTTCTTTACACCATCAGTTTCTTTGCCTTCAGGTACCATTCCTTCTCCTTCTCCGCACTCTTCCATTTCTCCATCCTCTTTACTTCCATCACAAATTTCTTCTAAAAGAGCTACCACATTACCTGCTCATCTTAAATATTATCACTGCTATTCCTTTTCCAATGATACGTCTTATCCCATTTCTGCACATTTATCATACTCACATATTTCTTCTTCTCATATGTTGTATATACACAACATCACAAAAATTCATATTCCCCAATGTTATTCTGAGGCAAAGAACTCTCCTGATTGGTGTAAAGCGGTTGATACAGAGATTGCTGCTATGGAGTCTACTAAGACTTGGGAGATTACTAGCATACCTAAAGGAAAGAAGGCAGTGGGTTGTAAGTGGGTTTTTACAGTGAAATTTCACTCTAATGGGAGTTTGGAGCGCTATAAAGTACGCTCGGTTGCTAAAGGTTACACGCAAAAGGAGGGGTTGGATTACACTGAGACTTTTTCTCATGTTGCTAAGATGACAACTGTCAAGCTTCTTCTTAAGGTCTCTGCTTCTAAAGGTTGGTTTTTGAAGCAACTTGATATCTCTAATGCATTCTTGAATGGTGATCTAGATGAGGAGGTTTATATGTGTTTACCTGAAGGTTATGCAGAGAGTAAGGGGGACATCCTTCCTCCGAATGCAATTTGTCGTTTGAATTAAATCCATTTATGGCTTGAAACAGGCTTCTCGCCAATGGTTCTTTATATTCTCTGCAACTCTTATAGACTTAAGCTTCTCTAAGAGCCATGGTGATCACACTCTTTTTGTCAAAGCTTCTGATCATGAATTCATAGGGGTTTTGGTTTATGTAGACGACATTGTTGTTGCTAGTACTAACCAACTTGCTGCTGAGTCTTTGACTTCTGCTCTGCATAATCGTTTCAAGTTGAGGGATCTTGGTGCTTTGAAGTATTTTTTAGGCTTGGAAATTGCTAGAACATCTTCTGGGATTTCACTTTGCCAACGCAAGTATACTTTAGAAATCTTATCTTCTACAGGCATGCTTGCTTGTAAGCCATCTTCGGTTCCTATGACTCTGAATCTGAAGCTCTCCAAGTCTGATGGTACTTTACTCCCAGATCAGGAGCAATACAGAAGTTTGGTTGGCCGCTTAAAGTATTTATGCATTACTCGTCCTGATATATCTTTTGCAGTTAACAAACTCTGTTAGTATTCTTTTGCTCCTCGTACTGTGCATTTACAAGTTGTGATGCGTCACAAGGGTCACAGAGGGGTTTTGGGTTCGATCATTTTGTCGGTAAAGAGGGAAAGATTCGGAAAATGTCGGAAAGATGGAAAGTGATAGTTTTGAGACTCGGTTTAGTGGCAACTGAGATCTCCGATGGATAGACACGAGGAAAAAGGGAAAAGGAGGAACTGATGGATCGAGAGACGACACGTGAGTGGTGGCTCTACTCACGATTCGGTCTACTTAGCCATCGGGAACCCGGTTCAACGGCGGCTAAGGGTTTTGGTGCGAGTCTCACGCAGTGGTGATCCTTGGGTCAATGGTCGGTGCTTGGACTGGTCCTTGTGTTCCGCGGTTGGGTCCTTCGGCTATTTCGTTGTCCACGTTCGGTCCGATAGGTCGGGACTCATCATACCCTCCCTCTTGAGAATGTTCTGACCTCAGAACATCGTAGTCATCACCTACATCAAACGGTACCAAATCAGCAACATTAAAAGAGGTTGAAGTCTGATACGTACCAAGGAGTTCGAGGCGGTAGGCGTTGTCGTTGATCTTCTCGACGACTTGGAAAGGTCTGTCTCCCCTTTGGCTGAGCTTGTCCTTTTGGTACTGGGGGAAGTGTTCAAGCCTTAGATGTAACCACATCCAATCGCCTGGTTTGAAGATCATGGCCTTGTGGTGCTTGATGGCTTTGTGGGCATATTGCTCTGTCCGTCTTTCTAAGTTTTCTCAAACTTCCTCATGTAATTTCTTGATTAGCTCAGCTTTTGTTTTCCCGTCTTGGTATTCGATCTCATTAGATGGTATAGGTAGTAGGTCCATAGGCATTAGAGGTCTAAATCCGTTTGGTTCCCATCTTCCTTGAAAGGAGACTTCTTGATCGCGGAGTGAACCGACTGGTTGTATGCAAACTCCATAAGCGGTAGTAACTCGAGCCAAGTTCCTTGGTTGCTCGCGACGGTGGTTCGGATTAGGGCCCCAATGGTTCGGTTCACGACTTCGGTCTGGCCGTCGGTGTGTGGGTGGCAGGCTGTGGAATATAGAAGTTTGGTTCCCATCTTCCTCTATAGGGTTCGCCAAAAATGCATGAAGAGCTTTGGGTCGCGGTCCGACACTATGCTGTGAGGTAGTCCGTTCAACCTGACCACTTCCCGGAAGAAGATGTTGGCTAGGGCCGTGGCGACCGTTAGTTTGTTGCACGACACGAAGTGGGCCATCTTGGAAAACCTGTCAACAACCACAAAAATAGCATCCTTGCGATAGCAGTTAGGAAGTCCAAGCACAAAATCCATCGATAAATCAATCCAAGGTCCATTCGGAATCGGAAGAGGTTTATTTTACCCGTGGGGTCGCGGCGTGGACTTAGCAGTCCGACAAGTGATGCAGTGCCCTACGATCTTTTCCACCATGCGCTTCATCTTGGGCCAGTAGAAATGCTCTTTGAGGACCTCTAGTGTTTTGGTGACTCTGAAATGGCTGGTGAGGCCGCCACCGTGGGCTTCTTGTAGCAAGAGTGTCCGGATGGAGCCGGCCGGGATGCACAACCTGCGTTCTTGGAAAAGAAACCCATCAGAGATATAAAATTGAGCATATACCTCTTTTTCGTGCTCCTTGTAGATGGCCCCGAATTCTGGGTCCGTCTCATAGGCTCCCTTGATTCCTTCAAAGCCTAGGACTCTTGCTTCCATGGTCGTGATTAAGGCATGTCTCTTTGAAAAAGCATCGGCCACTATGTTCTCTTTGCCTTTCTTGTATTTGATGACATAAGGGAAGGCTTCAATGAATTCTAGCCACTTGGCATGCCTCTTCTTGAGGTTGATCTGGCCGGGAGGAAAAGGGACTCGTGATTCGCGGTGCGGAGGTACCCGCGGGACGATTGGCCGAGCGATCTCGAGGCGATTGAGGCGTTCATCGATTTTGCCTAGTTATGTCTGGATCTACAGAAGGGCAGCTCCGAGCTCGGGTGGGGAGGCGGAACCATGGGTGGATCTTGAGCGGCCATAGTAAGGATGATCGTACGGATTCCGGTGTACCAGAAAAGTTGTACGGACGCCGTACAGATTCCAGTGTACCGGAAAGTTGGAATGTCGGCGGAGGGTCGCCGGAAAGAGAAGTACGGATGGTGGGGGTACAGACGGTGGTTAGGCCGTACAAGTCTGGGACGGTGGCTGTACGGTTTGCGGCTGCGCGTTCTACCTGCGGAAAAGAAAACATGTGGTGAGTGGATAAGGCAGAATCGTTTTTGAAATTTAAAAATATGACAGCTAATGATTGGGGAGAGAAGATGGCCAAAAAGTTAAAGTGGTCAAAGATTGGAGAGAGAAAGATGGAAAGCCGCCAATCGACGAGCTAGGCGACAAACGAGTACGAAGTCGCCGGCTCACACGTGGATTTCAAGGCCACCACTAACAGATTTGACACCAAAAACAAACAAACTTTTTGATCTAAACCACGAAAAAGGCAGAACCAAAAGCGATTCCTCAAGAACACGAAGGCGAAGCTCAAAAATTTCTCGGAAAACTTCGAAGGAAAAACCAAAACAAGAGCGATTTAAAACGATTGAAGCAAAATCGAAACAAGACTTCAACTTTTCAAACACAACCAGCACATAAACAACACAAATGAAGCAAATTTTCCACCGCAAAACGGAGACGAAGAGAAAAGTACACTTGAAATAAAAACCAAAACGCAAAGAAGAAAAGAGAAGGAAAAACACAACCGTGGGGGAACTTCGGATCTGATACGAAAAACTGATGCGTCACAAGGGTCACAGAGGGGTTTTGGGTTCGATCATATTATCGGTAAAGAGGGAAAGATTCGGGAAATGTCAGAAAGATGGAAAGTGATAGTTTTGAGACTCGGTTTAGTGGCAACTGAGATCTTCGATGGATAGACACGAGGGAAAAGGGAAAAGGAGGAACTGATGGCTCAAGAGACGACACGTGAGTGGTGGCTCTACTCACGAGTCGGTCTACTTTGCCGTCGGGAACCCGGTTCAACGGCGGCTAAGGGTTTCAGTGCGAGTCTCACGCAACGAGAGGGATAAAACTGATCTCATTCAAAGAGACTAACCTCAAAATAAACACACAAGGGTCCTTTTTATAGGAAAGACAAAAGAAAGGAAGCCATAAACATGTGGGCATAAAGACGCGGAATAAAGGTCTGACAACCTAACGGCTAGAAATAAAGATATAATGGACGCGGCAAGCGGAGTTGCGCGCCCATGCGCTAATCGCCTGGCCTCGTGAAAACCTCCCTTGGGAAACCACTTGGGACAAAACCAAGGTGAGGAAAAAGAGTGCACAGCTTTCTTAACGGCTTAGGGTCTTCACCTTGAGATGGTGAAGACCGATCGGATAACCTCCTTCGGGTCGCGGTTGGGCTGGTTGTATGATCGAGGATCATACGACTTTAGGAACTCGGTCACGTACAAGTTGCACTTTGTTTGCGTATTCCGGGTAGCCGTCTTGGACCTAGTGGTGATCCCTGGGTCAATGGTCGGTTCTCGGACTGGTCCTTGTGTTCCGCAGCTGGGTCCTTCGGTTATTTCGTTGTCCGGGTTTGGTCCGATAGGTCGGGACTCATCAGGTTGTGTATAAGGTATTGGCTTATCTCAAAGGATCGGTTGGTCGAGGTTTGTTTTATTCTGTAGACTCTGACTCGTCTTTGAAAGGTTTTACTGATGCTGATTGGGAAACATGTCAGGATTAGTCGACGTTCTACTACTGGTTTTGCTATGTTTTTGGGTTCTTCACTCATTTTATGGTGTTCTAAGAAGCAGCCTACCGTTTCCCGCTCTTCTGCTGAGGCAGAGTATCGAGTTTTAGCACTGGCAACATGTGAAATGATGTGGTTAGTCACTTTGCTTCATGACTTACACATTTCTTTCCACTCTTTTCCTATTCTATTTTCTGAACAGAGCATCTATTGCCATTGCTTCGAATCCTGTTTTCCATGAGAAGACTAAACATGTTGAAGTTGATTGTCATAATGTTCGAGAGCGACTTGATAAGGGCTTCATGAATCTGCTCCATGTTCGTACCGGTTATGGTTATTTAAGATTTGTTTGGTTTATTTTATCTGAATTTTGATTCATTTTGGCAATTGTATATAAACGTTCTTTTGTACATTTTGTTAGTTAAGAAATATACAAATTGAAATATCTTCATCTTCTTCTCAATCGTGATAAAATACCTCCTTGTTCATGACGAGGAACAACGCTAAGAATCGTATTGGAGCGAGCTAAAGTTTACGAGGTTGATCTGGAGCAAACCGAGATATGAATTCCTTCTTTATGGTATTAGCAACGTCAGAGCAGGAAACAGAGCGGGATTTGACTCCGTAGCGACGGGAACATGATGATTTGTGCAAGTTTAAGGAGAAATGAAGCGATAATATGGAAATTGGTGATGAAGATATTGAGAAGGTTTTTATCAAAAGAAAAAAGATATGGAGAAGGAAGAGGAATGAGAAGATGGAGATGGAAGAAGATATTGCAGCCGCCATGGTTAATGTTTCAGGACACGGGAGCTAGAAAACTGCCAATTTTGAACATTTCTCTGGCCAGAAAATCAGGTAACTATCAAACCACTATCTCGGCGGGAAGAAAAACAAGAAACTAAATGAAAACAATTATATATTTGCACGTTACACAAATTGGGCTTTGTTACATAAACAAGCCCATTGGGCTCTCAAACAGGTTAGTTATCTAACCCATTAGACTCCAAAACAGTTTTAGAACAATTGTCTCCGACGGTAAAAGTTTCTTAAGAATTAAAATATTATGGTAAAGTCTCTTAGTTTCTTTAAAATAATATCATTTTAATTATTTTATAATATTTTAAATTTAAGAACCCCTCCAAGAACCCCTCATTGGAGGTGGTCTAACAACGGTTAAAATATCTTACCGTTTCATCTTAAACCAAATAAATTTACATCAAAATATTTATGTTAAACTATCGGTTTAGACAACTAGTAGGTTGAATAACACCAAGACTAGTCCGAGCAGCATTGAAACAGAAGGAAGTAGCAGGAGTTCCTTTGTTGTAAGTAAGCTTAATGTCTTGTAATGTAATTCATATGCATGGATTCATCTTACTACACATTAGATTCATGGCTTGTTGTGTCGCTGATGTTCCTTATATGTTTTTGTAAGTCACTTGACTTATCTTCACTCTGGAAGGCTATTACATACATAAACACATAGTTATTAGATCAATTGGACAAACAATTTCAATTTGTTTTAGGATCGACGATCCAGATCCTTGAGAGCTATCTTATACACAGAACTAAGTTCTTTCTAAATTTGTCCATTCATGAAAGTATTTCCCCACCCATAAATTAAATGGTGTTATAAGAAATTGTTTCAAGGGGATCTAGATCGTCGACAATCAAAATACGTGTTAGGGATATACCTGAGTATGGCAACCTTGGTGAGAGGGACAATAGTTTTGGTCGATTATGATAGGGTTTTGATCGTTCCTCATGATTAAGTTTTGGAGGAAGACATTTCTAACGAATCCATTGCTAGGCCTTGCCCATGAATTTATCCCCACGCCGTTTTGTGTTCCAGTGAATACAGAACTCGATAATGTCACATTCTCTACTCCGGCTTCGTTCAAATCTCTTCCCAAGCTTCCAATGATGTGTGTCATCAATTACTCGTATGAGTCATATACACAATCTGTACATGAGTCATTCTAAGATATTAGATAGTGATGTGTGTGTATACCTAACACCGTGACCTGGGCCACAAGCAAGTTTACTGATGAGAAAGTTACCAGGGCCAATGGCTACACAATCGTCTCCGGTTTGAACTGTGCTACCGTGAATGTGACTCCGGTGGAGAACTGAACATGGAAATTGTCGGTATTTGGGGTGTTTCCAGGAGCCATTAGCTTGATGTTACGGACGACAACATTGGTGCAACCATTTAGGGTCATATGTGTGACTTGGTTGTTCATCGATTTTACTCCACTTATGATTACATCTTTGGCCGACTTGAATGTTATTGACTAAAACAATGCATCAAAAACTTTATAAGATTACGTACTAATCAATAATGATAAAAGCTATTTGCATATACTACTAAAAATTTCTTCTAGTGATGATTGTATAGTAACATACTTTTTATGTGACTACTGATGCATCTATAGTGTTGTTGCTAGAAAAAATTATGGATAAAGTTTTACTTTTTGATTTTTTTCGTGACTATTTGATGATTTTTTGTGGCTATTTTTTTTATCTATGATCTATTAATTACGAACTTTTCGTGGTTAGATCATAAGTGTGGAGAATTTTTGTAGTAGTAAGAGAAGCATACCCTAACACCGGGAGGAGAATTCTGACCAGATTTCCGGCAAGACCAGAACCCATTAGCTCGAGCATCGAAAGTCCCACCACAAGTAAGAATTTGCTAACTTTGTTGAAGAGAATCCAGTAGTTAGTGTTGCCAAAGGCCCTGTAATCTGCTAGAGCTACGATGGTTCCAGACACTTGAAACCTCATTCTACTCGTGCAAGGCCCTGTAAACGTTATTGCCTTCAACATAAATGTCCCTGTTGGCACCACAACTATGGCTGAAGCTGCCGAGCTACATGCACCTTGCCATGCCTTGAGGAATGCTGCAGTAGAATCAGTAACTCCGTCTGGCTTGGCACTGAAGCTAACGACATTGAAAACGGGACATCAATGAAGGTGAGAAAAGTGAAGAGAAGTGGAATTGTGAAAGCTAATTTTGCCATTTTGTATATGTGAGTTTGAGTTTAAGTTTGGGTTTGAATTGATTATGATGTATGGCTATATATACACATTCTGAACGAGAATGATTGGTCCACTAATGGAAATCTATGGTACTATAAGAGCATAATAAAATGAATCAAAGAGGTTTTAGGAGTCAGTTTTAGGCGATAAATCGATTTTATCAATGCAATTGTTAAAAAAAAACACAGTGATAAATATTTTGTCGCATTTCTATGTACCACAATATTGTTTTAGATAACAGCATAATCTCTTGCAATATTTACAAGATTTTGGATTTAAGTTATAGATCGCAATTGTCGAAAATAAAAATAGCAAGAGACCGTTTCACAATCATTCGATCAAGATTATCTAATTAAAGTCCATTATTAATAAATGTTGACTTTAGCAATCTCGCGATGGCATTAAATTATCAAATATATAATATATTTATCAAAATTTGACATTTTGTTAATAATGTTTATAATATTTGTCGAGGACATGTGGCCTAATGGTGTAGTCACTTTACAAATTCTCGAGGCACCAGTGATCGAACCCC
>JAKUCM010007272.1:0-17946 GCA_023374145.1 Lepidium sativum | reverse complement strand
GAGAGAGAGTACAACCGATCGACCAGGAATCACTACTATATCTTGAACAGCTGCCCGAAAGGTCAAGACCCAATGCAACAACTATGCGGCTAATTTCTTAGCGTTGTATGACCTGCGTTCATACAATCAAGCCGGACGTGACCCGATGGAAGTTATCCGAACGATCTTCACCATTACTAGGTGAAGACCCGAAGACGTTAAGGAAGTCTGGTACTCTTTTTCCTCACCTTGGGTTTGTCCCAAGTGGTTTTCCAAGGGAGGTTTTAATGAGGCCAAGGCACTTAGCGCATGGCCACACATCTCCGTATGTCGTGGCCATTTTGCCTCCCCTTAGAATAACTAGCCGTTAAGGTTTCTTTCTCTTGGTTGTAATAAGGACACGTCTATTTTGTTGACCCGCGTTTTTCTGTAAGTTAACCCAAATTTTTATGGTTTTGTAAGCGCGCCTATATAAAGGATTCTTATGTCTTTGTAAAGAGGCTAGCCTTCATTTTATAAAGAACAAGTTTATCTTCTTTTTTTTATCTCTTTGCGTGCGACTCGGATTGAAAACCTTAGCCACCGTCGAACCGGGTTCATGGCAGCTAACGTGTCGCTACCTCAATCCATTCCCCATTCGCAACCATTCGCTCAGATATTACGGACCGAGACTTATCCGTAACCTCCTCCACCCATGCAACCCATTCGCAACCCGAGATTCGTTTTCTGTACCGATCATCGATCGTCATGTTTCTCCGGCAAACCCCGCCATAGCTGCGTGATGCATCAGTTTTTGGTATCAGAACCAAATATTCCACACGACTGTGTCTATCCTCTCTAGTTTCCTTTGCTATTTTCCGTTCTCTCAAAAAAAAAAAAAATCGTCTTTACTTTGCCGTGCGTTTTCCTTTCGTCTTTCTTTCGTTTTTCTCTTTAAAAGTTGAGTCTTTGTTTCTCTTCGGTTATGTTCTGTATTAAAAGCTTGAGTCTTGCTTTGGTTTGTTCTAGTGGCGTTGAAACCCACTCGTTTGAAGTTTTTCTCCGTTTTTTAGCCGGTTTTGAACCTTTGTGTTCTTTGCGTTCTTCGCTTTTTCCTTTTCATGTTCTTCACTTTGGTTGGTAGATCTTTAAAGTGATTTTTCCAGTAGTGTTTATGCGTTTCTCTGGTGGTCTTGAAACCATGTGTAACGATTTGAGCTTGCGACTCCGTACCCCTTGTCGTGTAGCTCAGTCGTTGGCTGCTTTTGGTATTTTCTCTCTCCAATCATTGACTGCTTTTGACCGTTATCTCACTCCAATCATTAGCTGTCACAATTTGAAACTTTTTCATCTTATCCTCTTATGTAAACATTCAGGCACGTCTCTTTTGACATTGGACAGGTGGAATGCTTGCGGACCAGACGGTACAACTGCTGACCGAGGCCTATGTCCTGTACGATCACCAATCCGTACGTCTCGCCGACCGCCAACCTGTACGGTCGCGACTGCGTACCGTACACCACCATCCGTACCACACTTTCCGGCAACCTCCCACCGTCAGACCCATTTCTCCTGCGACCTTCACCGCCGTCCGTACTTTTCCGGTACACCGGAATTCGTACGTCGTCGTCCATACAATGGCGGCCCAAGGTCCACCAATAGCACTGCCCCCTCCACCTGAGATTGGAGCCGTCCTCACTCAAATCCAAGCACAGCTGGGCCAGATCGATGAGCGACTCAACTGTTTAGAGCTCGTTAGGCTGGCCGTCCAACAAGCACCACTTTTCCGTGACCCAAGAATTCCACCGCCCACTGGCAAAAGCAGGATCAGGGACAAGTCGAGGATTACTCGTCCGAGGAAGACCCATAATACCCAAGGCGGAGACATCAACGCCAGGATGACTATCGAACCATGGGTCCCAATCAAACCGGACCATCTTATAAGCTCGCCGTTCCCACCTTCGCCGGAAAGGTAGATCCAGATGCCTACTTACAATGGGAAGGGTGTATGGACAAGGTGTTCTCTTGCTACAGCTACCCGGATCAACACCAAGTCACTTTTGCCGCCGCCCAACTCACGGATCATGCTCTTACGTGGTGGGATCGAGACGTGGATGATCGTAGGAGGAATTATGAGCGACCTGTGCCCAATTGGACTGCCATGAAGGCCTTGATGAGGCGTCGGTACATTACTCAATATTATAGCCAAAATCTTCAAAGACGATTAGAAGTCTCACACAAGGAACCAAGAGAGTTGAAGAGTATGTTGAAGAGTTTGAGCATCTAAGGAACCAATTACAAGTTGAAGAGACTGAGGAAGCTTTAATGGCTCAATTCTTGGACGGTATGAATGAAAGAACCACAAGGAAGGTCGAGCGCCAAACCTACCACGGTTTTGCAGAGATGTTGCACTTGGCCATCCAAGTGGAACAACAAATAAAGAGGAAGAACGCCAACACCATTCTGACCAGGTGCCAAGGACTCCCGAGCTGGTCCCAGAACTCATCATCATCCCATGGAGGCAACTGTGGACCCGAGAAGCCGAAGGCTGCTGACATCAAATCCCAATTCAAGCCGCGAGAGCCGAACAACAATTCACGCCCCGAGACGCGCCCTTAACCCACCGAGGCAAGAACCAGGGATATTGAATGCTTCAAGTGCAGAGGGCGAGGCCATTATGCTCGTGACTGTCCAAATCAACAGAATATGACCCTCACGACCACCAGGGAGTATGAGTCCCAAGACGAGGCCGACGACCCGTAAGAACACCCCAATGATTCCGAGGTCGAAGAAACCATCGCCAAGCCGGAAGTTGGAGAACTCCTCATGATTCACCGGATGCTTAGTGTAAGCCCATTGCCGGAGGACTCCAACCAGCACGACAACATCTTCCACACCCGGTGCATGGTAAGTGGGAAAGTGTGTGGCTTGATCATTGATGGGGATTATGTCGTTAGTTCCTACACGGTCAAGAAACTCTCTCTTGTAACCACACCCACCCGAAATCCAATAAGCTTAAGTGGTTGAATAATAAATCTATGATCAATGTCTCCGAATAAGTTTCAGTTACATTTAATGTAGGGCCATACAAGGACCAAGTCCTATGCAATGTAGTCCCAATGCAAGCTAGCCACCTATTGTTGGGTAGGCCTTGGCAATTTGATAAGAAAACATTGCATTGTGGTCATACCAATCAATATTTCTTCACAGATGAAAACAAGCGTATTTGCTTTAATCTGTTGACACCCTCTCAAGTTAATGAATTGCAAACAAACATGACTAAGGACCCAAACACTAAAACGAACCCATTGATTAATGTTAGGGATATTAGGAGATCACTTAGTGACTCCACTTGTCATGTTTTATTAGTGGTTTTTAAGGAGTTGTTGTCTATAGGTAGTGAAGAAGCACCCATTCCGGAGGCCATTAAGAAGCTCATAAGCCAATTCCAAGATGTGTTTCCCGAAGAGCTGCCTCACAGTCTCCCACCTATTCGAGGAATTGAACACCAAATCGATCTCATCCCGGGAGCTCAACTTCCAAACCGGGCCGCCTATAGAGTCAATCCAACTAAAGCTAAGGAGTTGGGAAGACAAGTCGGTGATCTCATGAAGCAAGGCTATGTGTGCGAGAGTCTTAGCCCGTGTGCAGTGCCAGTTCTCCTAGTTCCCAAGAAGGATGGATATGTGCATATGTGTGTTGACTGTAGGGCGGTCAACAACATAACCGTGAAGTATAGACACCCCATCCCGAGACTAGACGATAAGCTTGATAAGTTAGATGGAGCAAGTATCTTCACCAAGATCGATCTCAAGAGTGGCTACCACCAAGTCCGGATGAAAGACAGTGATGAATGGAAGACAGCTTTCAAGACCAAGCAAGGCCTTTATGAGGGGTTGGTCATGCCCTTTGGCCTCTCCAACGCCCCATCCACCTTCATGTGTATAATGAACCACGTACTCCGACCCTTCATCAATAAATTTGTTGTGGTTTGTTTTGATGATATCCTTATCTATAACCGCAACCTAGATGATCACTTGTCCCATCTTAATGCGGTTTTGACAACACTTTGAGAAGAAAAGCTATATGCTAACTTCAAGAAGTGTGTCTTTGGTACTAATGAACTTGTATTTTTCGGTTTTGTTGTGAGTGCACAGGGACTACGAGTGGATCAAGAGAAGATAAGGACCATAGAAGAATGGCCCACGCCAACCACCGTAAGCCAAGTAAGGAGCTTCCACGGCCTAGCAAGCTTCTACAGGCAATTTTTCAAAGATTTCAGCACCGTGGCCGTGGCTCTTACCGCTATCACCAAGAAGAGTGAAGCATTCGCATGGGGACCAACCCAAGAATCATCTTTCTGAGAGCTCAAAAGAAGGCTGACACAAGCTCCCCTTCTCATTCTACCCAATTTTTAGAAAACCTTTGAAGTGGAGTGTGATGCATCCGGCATCGGAATTGGGGCGGTCCTAACCCAAGGAGGCAAACCCGTGACCTATTTTAGTGAGAAATTACATGGCCCCACCCTGAACTACCCGACGTATGACAAAGAACTTTATGCCTTGGTTCGGGTCATGGAAACTTGGCAACATTATCTCCTACCCCGAGAGTTTGTGATTCACACGGATCACGAAACCTTGAAGCACCTCCGCGGCCAAGCCAATCTCAAGAAGCGGCACGCCAAATGGCTAGAATTCATCGAGGCTTTTCCCTACGTAATCAAGTATAAGAAGGGCAAAGAAAACATTGTAGCCGACGCCTTATCAAGGAGACATGCTTTGATTACTACTATGGAGGAAAGAGTATTGAGTTTTGAAGGACTCAAAGGAGCCTATGGGGAAGATCCGGAGTTCGGAGACAGTTATAGAGACCACGGAAAGGGAGTTCATTTTCGCTTATATATTAATGATGGTTTTCTTTTCCGTGATCGTAGGCTATGCATACCTGCCGGTTCCATCCGAACACTTTTAATGCAAGAAGCCCATAGAGGTGGTTTAACCGGTCGTTTTGGAGTCACCAAAACCTTGAAAGTCCTTAAAGAACATTTTAATTGGCCCAAGATGAAACGGATGGTAGAGAAATTCGTGGGTCGGTGCATCACTTGCCGGACCGCCAAATCCACCTCGCGATCCCACGGGTTGTACAAACCCTTACCAATTCCGGACGGACCATGGGTTGATTTATCAACGGATTTTGTGCTTGGGTTTCCTAATTGCTATCGCAAGGATTCTATTTTTGTTGTTGTTGACAAGTTTTCAAAAATGGCGCACTCTATACCTTGCAACAAGCTCACGGATGCCACGGCCCTAGCCAACCTCTTCTTCCGAGAACTGGTAAAACTACACGGATTGCCCCGCAGCATAGTCTCCGAGCGCGACTCGAGATTCCTTGGACATTTCTGGCGAACCTTATGGAGAAAGATGGGGACCAAATTACTCTACTCAACCGCTTGCCACCCGCAAACCGATGGCCAAACGGAGGTCGTGAATTGGACAGTAGGAGCTTTGATCGGGACCACAGTCGCGAGTAATCAAGAGACTTGGCTTGAACTACTCCCGCTCATGGAGTTCGCGTACAACCAGTCGGTTCATTACGCAACCAAGAAATCTCCCTTTGAAGTGGCATACTGTTTCAAACCCTTAATGCCTATGGACCTACTACCACTACCGCCAAATGAAATAGAGTGTCAAGACGGGTTAACCAAGGCCGAGCTAGTCAAGAAACTGCATGCCGAGGTTCGAGAAAATTTGGAAAGACAGACCGAGCAATACACCCGTAAAGCCAACCAACATCGCAAGTCTATGATCTTCAAACCTGGCGATTGGGTTTGGTTACACTTGAGACCAGAAAGGTTCCCACAACACCGAAAAGACAAACTTAGCTCGCGAGGAGACGGGCCTTTCCAAGTCATCGAACGGATCAACGACAACACCTACCGACTCGAACTATCTGGTACGTATCGAACCTCAACCTCTTTCAATGTAGCTGACTTAGTCCCTTTTGATGTAGGTTATGATGATGAAGTTTTAAGATGAGAACCTTCCCAAGGGGGAGGGAATGATGATTCCCAACCTATCGGAACACACCCAGACGACGGAACGGACGAGGGACGGGACGAGGACCAACACAGATCGACCCACAGGTCGAGAGAAATAGACGGACTAACTCGCGGGACACAGAACACTAGCCAAGTACCAACGATCGACCCATGAATCACTACTAGATCCAGGACAGATGCCCGAAAGGTCCATACCCAATGCAACAACTACGGGGCTAAGTTCTTAGCGTTGTATGTCCTGCGGTCATACAAACAAGCCGGACACGACCCGACGGAGGTTATCCGAACGGTCTTCACTATTACTAGGTGAAGATCCGAAAACGTTAAGGAAGTCTGGTACTCTTTTTCCTCACCTTGGGTTTGTCCCAAGTGGTTTTCCAAGGGAGGTTTTAATGAGGTCAAGGCACTTAGCGCATAGCCATGCATCTCCGTATGTCATGGCCATTTGTCCCCCTCTTATAATAAATAGCCGTTAAGGTTTCTTTCTCTTGGTTGTAATAAGGACATGTCTATTTTGTTGACCCGCATTTTTCTTTAAATTGACCCAAATGTTTAGGGTTTTGTAAGCGCGCCTATATAAAAGTTTCTTATGTCTTTGTAAAGAGGTTAGCCTTCATTTTATAAAGAACATGTTTCTCTCTTTTTCTCTCTTTGCATGCGATTCGCATAGAAAATCTTAGCCACCGTTAAACCGGGCTCACGGCGGCTAAGTCTGGCCGTATCGTGAGAAGAGCCATCGCTCAAGTGTCGCTACTTCAATCCATTCCCCATTCGCAACCATTCGCTTGGAGATTACGGATCGAGACTTATCCGTAACCTCCTCCACCCATGCAACCCATTCGCAACCCGAGATTCCTTTTCTGTACCGATCATCGATCGTCATGTTTCTCCGGCAAACCTTGCCATAGCCGCGTGACGCATCAGGATCCCTAAACATCAAAGATGATTTAACAGGTCCGAAAAGAGAATCATCAAGTCCCATATAGAACTGGTGACGCTTGTCTTCTTCTCGTTCACGAATGATCTCTTCCAGCATCTTAGCTTGTTGAAACTCTGCAAAAGTAATACATAGTTAAGATAGCTTACCAAAGTAAGGTTCCACAGTGGTATGGCGTTGATGACAGTTAGCCAATTCCGTCTTCAGACGTTGCACTTTTTGATAATTCTTCACAGAGAAACGATTTTGGATGTGAGTCCAAAAGCGATCTCATGGAGAGACAAAGAACTATTGAGATCTGGAGCCACCGTCAATTTCATCCATGACACAACCATGACATTATATACCCACCAGTCTTCAAGGTCTTTTGAATCATCCATAGGTTGAGGAATAGATCCATCAATAAAACCAAATCTTTAGTGCGCTCTTAACGCAATGTGTATGTTAAGCGCTCACTCATTATAATTAGAAGCACAAAGTTAGGCTGTGAGATAACAACAACAACAAGATTATCACCAGTAGAGAGGTCATAGAGATCAATGTGTCTTTGCATTTGATTAGGTCGATTTCGTGATGCATAAGGAGAGATGTCTTGTGTTTCTGTCGACATATTGAACAATAGGTAGAAAAATCGAGTAGAGAGAGAGAAGGATTTTGATGGTAGAATCGAGATAGAAGAGAACTGAAACCTTAACCTTAAAGAACAGGCAAGACTTTGATACCATGTCAAGAAACATAATTGTATAAAAGAGTTTCTTATTCCATTTGAGAAGAAAGCGTTGACCTTATAAACATAGTCGTAACCTAATTACATAGAATGTTAATGACACTAATGTACATACGTTTAAATGTCCAATTTATATTAGTAGCTTTTTATCATCCAATAAAACTATACTCAGATAAATTTGTTCATTTAAATTTTAGATTCATTTTTTCTCATTTTTTCTATCATACTACGAGCATTCTAATTCACAAAACTCAATGTGAAATCATAACGCTCCAAACTTATGTAAGAGTAAGCTTCAAATTTACTTTATATTGTTCCGACTACACTTTATTTATATTGGTCGCCGTGTTTGGCCTACTCTAGGTCCATGGGTCAAGCCTCCTAGTGCAATAATTGGCTTGGTTCTTTTGAAAGCTCCTAAGACCATTTCCAAGGGGTTCTTAACCATATGTAAATTATGACTTTGTACTTGTTAAGAACTTTATTGAGTTTAAAATTTTTTTTTTCTCCAATGGTAGAACCCTATTAGAGATTCTTATATAAACAAATGGTTGCTTGAAAAATTGAAATACTAAAATGATACAATTGTAATGCAAAAAATATGTACTACTTGCAAACATAGACTGCAATAAACAAAACAAGAGAATGTGTTTTTCATTACCTCACATCTCATTTTGTTTTGTACACAATCTTTGTGTTTAACTCTTTACCTTATACCACGTCAGTGGTTGCTTCTTAACCACAAATAATCTTTGATTCCATCTCACATAATAACTCTCGATATGAAGATTCATAGCTTCACCCTTCACACCAATCTGTTCAAATCACATTTCATTGTTACTAAGAAACTCAAAACTTAAAAATGATTTTTTTTATGAATTACAAAACACTTAAACACTTAACCATATCAAATATCTTTATAAACTTATAGTTTATTTCAGGGAACTGATAGGAGCTTACAGTTTGTGTGAAGCTCTCAATCTTGTCGAGAATCTGAGCAATGTTATGTTCCATCTCCTCAGAAGCAACAAGTTTCGTGAGGCTTCTTCATTCTTAATGTTATTATCAAGGTTAATGCATCAACAAAAATTCATTGGTTGTCAGAATCACTCTGTGAATGATAAACTGCAAAACTCAGAGCATATTTTTGTCTTCATCTTTGTCTTTCATATGAGATCATGATCTCATCACTATATTACACTACAAGAAAACACGTCTCTTACAACTCTTAATTTCGTCCCTAATGTGTTGGTAAGGGACTTTACAACGCATTAGGGGCGCCACGTGGTTAGTCGTGTCCTGCACGTCGTAAGCATTAACATCTCCATATTTTCGTTGTTAAAACCTCGTAAAACTGACGTTGTAAGAACGTCGTAAGATAAAGCATGCGTTGTAAAGTCGATGCCAAACTAAACGTTGTAAGTTAGTTGTAAATTTAGCAAGTAACTTACAACATTTAGTTTACAAGTAATTATAGTGGAAATGTGTTACAATGAATTAGAGTCGAAACCATTTACAACTACCTAAAGACAAAAATGTTACAACTATTTAAAGACGAAAAGATTTACAACTACTTAAGAACGAATGTTTTACAACTAATTAGGGACCATTTTTTATCATTCTTGCCAACGATTTAGGGACTAATATTTGTTTTAATTCTTTTATTAAAATTATTAAATTAAATTTTTGTATTTAAATAAAATTATGAAATGAATTAATTAAAAATAAAATATAATATTAAAATATAATATTAAAATGTTTTTACAAAATTTAATTATAAATTATAAAAAATTTATCGGAATAATTCGTTGAACATGTCCGAACTACGGTCGTCCTGATCTTCAGCCACTCGCTCGTTCAAATCAACCTCGACATTCTCTGTAAGCCTAATCCCGAGGTTCCGACCTCTAATCTCCAAAGCCACAGTCTCTGGCATAGCCGAGGAAGTAGAAGACGATGCAGCGCCGTGCACCATGTCACTGTAATGGACACGGCGGATGCTTACTGGGTGCCATATTTTGTAGTACCTACAAAAGAATTTTCCGTATTAGAAATTAGATCGTATACTACCAAATAATTTATAAATCCTAAATTCTAAATTTCGTACCTACTACATAATTTCTAAACAACTTATATATATGTTCTAAATCCTATATTTGCATACAAAAAAAATTGTAGAGAGAAGGGAGAGAAGGATACCTTAGAGAGATAATGAGGATTGATGAATGATGAAATGATGTTGCAAATTGGTGTTGTATATATAGGGAGTACGGGGTGTTGTAAAAGCGTTGGGAAATCAATTTTTGTCGTAAACGAGTTGTAAAGATAGGGTCAAATTTACAACGTAATCGATGTAAAGAGGTTGACAAAAGTGCGTTCAATGTAGCTCATTGTTTTATTATTCTATGGTTTTTGCTTCTTACAATGAAATCATCATCTTATAATTGCTTCTTACAATGGAACATGGTTTTTGCTTCTTTAAGACGTTGGCCTAGAACGTCGTAAAGATGTTGGCCCTTAACAACGTCTTTACGTTGTTTTCTAGGGCCAACTCTTTGATTGATATAATGTAAATTACATTAAAATAGTAACATAGATTATTCGTACATTATAAACCGTAGTATCAATCAAATTCTTCACCGTTACTACCATTTCCACTACTTGGATTATCACTTTCTGCAAACTCGTCATGTTCCTCACCCTTTACACATATTCCCCAATTGGTCGTTGCACGCCTTACACCGTACTCAAAGGTGTGAAATGTGTATCCTCTAGTGAAATACATGGGTGCTGTTGTTATCTTAGCAATAGGACCTTGGATCAAATATCTAATTTGAAATTACGTCCTTAAATAGTTGTAAACTATTTAGTCGTAAAAGAGTTGCAAAGTATAGACGTTTTAACAACAAAATTTGAAATTTAACAACGCCTTTACAACATAATTTAGAATTTTATTTAAACCTTTTACGTAACACGAAAAACATGTTTACCTAATTTCATATTCGTTCTTAATTCGATGTAAAATATAGAGATCGTAAAAGAGTTGCAATTTATGGAATAATTAACACAAATTGTATTAGAAATGACAAATAATTGTCAAGACGTCGTAAAATCTCAACTTGTTTACAACGAAAATTTTCGTTGTCTCTTTACAACTCCTTTACGACGAAATCTCAAAACTTCGTAAAGGAGTTGCAAAGACCTCCCAATTTTACAACGTCCCAAAAACGTTATAAAATTTGGTCCCTAAACTAATGTTATAATATATTAACCTAATTTTTTTGCTTTTTTTTTAGGTCCAAACTTTAGGGTGTTTGGTTAGGAATGATTTTGGAATCTTCGTACAAACTGTAAGAATATGAGATTAAAAGTGTTTGTATATAGAACTCAAGAATCAAAGTAAAGAGAGAATAGAATAAGTGAAGTGTAAGGCATTTTTATTGATTCATAACACCCTTCATTGTTCCCATAATCCATATACATATATATAGCAAAAAGAGGTAAGAGAAGTCTCCAAAACATCACAAATAGCCGTTGGGAATTTTAGAAGACCGTTGGTGGTAGGAGGCGTGGTCCCCGCGGTTAGTTGAAGTGGACCCGGGTAGGTGGAGGCCACAGGCGTCCCGGTGGGCCCTCTGCAGTGTCAGCGGCTTCCTGCGGGTGTAGGCTCGGTGGTTGGCAGTCCTAGGATCAGGTGTGGTCTCCAGCATCCCTTAGACGTCGCCTTCCTAGCGCAAATCCCAAGAACCCCGCGCTTGGAGCCTCTCGGGATGCACACGCCCTCTGTACGGGTAGCTGGATTCTTCCGAGGCCTTCCCGCATCCGCACGTGAGGCGTCCTCGGCCCAGCTTCCTTCCCGCGTACGAGGCTTCTCGGCCCAGCCTCCTTCCCGCGTACAAGGCTTCTCGGCCCAGCCTCCTTCCCGCGCTCTTCCCGCGTACAAGGCTTCTCGGTCCACTTCCTTCCCGCGTCTCGGCCCATCTTCCTTCCGTGTCTCGGCCCATCTTCCTGCCTGAAGCTGAGGCCTTTCACGGTCCACTTCCTCTACTTCATTTTCTTGTTCCTCAAGCTATTCTCCTTTTGGTTACTTGCTCCACACTCTTTCCATATATATATATATATGGTCAATACTCCCCCTCAAGCTTGACCGTAATGTTATTTTGGTTAAGCTTGGATTTCTCATAAATCCCACCTCACTAAAAACTTAAAAGAGAAAACCTCTTGGGATAAAACTCTTCTAAGGAAAAAGAGTGTGAGTTTTATGAGAAAGAGGGGACCTTTGATCATTCTTTTGGAAGATCCACAAGTCCTAGTTTGGGATAGATATGATCACAAACTTTTATACTTGTGGCTTTGGTAAAGATATCCGCCAATTGGTCTTCACTTTTGCTGTAGCATGGAAGTGTAACTCCTTCTTCGATTTTCTCCCGGACTTTGTGACAATCAATCTCGATGTGTTTGGTTCTTTCATGAAACACGGAATTGGACGCAATGTGAATTGCCGCTTGATTATCACAATGCATTGTGATTGGTTTTGATGATTCAATGCCAAGATCCTTGAGGAGTGCTCTTAGCCATGTGAGCTCACTTGTAAGTTTCCTCATGGCTCGGTATTCTGCCTCGGCACTTGAGCATGATACCACCTTTTGTTTCTTGGTTTTCCATGTTACCAAGTTTCCCCCAATAAATGTGCAATATCCGGTAGTTGATTTCCGATCATTTCGATCACCGGCCCAATCCGCATCACAATATCCAACAATGTTGGTATTGTTGTTCTTTCCCATCCAAATGGCACGATCTTGACGTGTAAAGCTTAGCTTATGGTACCAAGCTCGAGGAGATTGCTTAAGACCATAGATAGCTTTTCGAAGACGTAGGACTTCCCCAGGTTTTATCATACCTTCTAATCCAGGAGGTGGATGCATGTATACTTCATCTTCAAGTTCGCCTTGTAAGAATGCATTCTTGACATCCATTTGCCATAACTCCCAACCTAAATTTGTAGCCAAAGATAGAACCACACGTACCGTATGGAGTTTTGCAACGGGTGCAAATGTATCGGTGTAGTCTTGTCCATAGGTTTGTGTGAAGCCTCTAGCAACCAAACGACATTTGTACCTTTCAATACTCCCGTCACTCTTATACTTGATGGTAAAGATCCATCGTGATGTTACTGCCCGTTTTCCCGGTGGTAATGTCGCCGGATCCAAAGTGTGGTTTCTTTCCATCGCATTGCATTCATCCGTAATTGCATCACGCCATTCTTTCCGAGTTTTGGCTTCATCATAGCTCTTCGGGACCTGTTCAAGTGCAATTTTTCCAAGGAAAGCCTTATGATCTTGAGGAATAAGGTCAAGAGAACATACCTTTTGTACAGGATGTGCCTCGGACTTTGCATTGTAACAAAACCGAGTTTTGAGCCTTGTGGAGGGATCTTTGTGAGGCCGTGTGCTTCGTCTTAGAGGAATTTGAGGAGTTTGAGATGTTGGTACCTCCAAGGAAGAAGGTGTAGTTGGTTCCACCGTTGGTTGCTCAATTTCAATGGATGTGGGTTCACTTTCTTCGTCATCGGAGGTATGTTGATGTGGCATCTCTTCTTCCGTGTCTGTCGGAAGTGTTTCCTTGTTACCAATTTGTTGAAGGAATATGCGCAAACTCTCATTCCTATCTTCAGTGGTATTGGTGAGATCTTTGAGTTCATCCCAATTTGGTGTAGCAAAGTATCCTTGATCTTCAATGAACTTCACATCTCGAGAGACATAAATTCGGTGATTCATTGGATCGAAACATTTGTAACCCTTTTGTGTGGTTGAGTATCCAAGGAACATGCATTTCGTACTCTTGGCATCAAGCTTATTACGTAATTCCCCTGGAATCAAGACATAGCACACACATCCAAATACCCTTAAGTGATCAATAAAAGGTTTTGTGCCATTAAGTACCTCATATGGTGACAAATCATATAAGATTTTGGTTGGAAGTCGATTGATGAGGTAGTATGCCATCAATATCGCATCTCCCCAATATCTTTTAGGAACTTTCATATGGTACATCATTGATCTTGAAGTTTCCATAAGATGTCGATTTTTTCATTCCGCCACACCATTTTGTGTTGGAGTATGTGGACAACTTGTTTGATGAATTATTCCACATTTGTTCAAGTGATCTTTGAACTTGGTGCTTGTATATTCGCCTCCATTATCCGATCTTAGTACCTTTATTTTGCAATTGAATTGGTTAGTCACATAATTTTGAAAATTGATGAAAGCATCCAAAACCCGATCCTTAGATGCCATTAAAGTTACCCAAGTATATTTCAATTTTTCATCAATGAAAGTCACAAAATATTTTAAGTTATCTCTAGAGGCACAAGGAGAAGTCCAAACATCCGAGTGAATTAAATCAAAGCAATTTGCATAAATAGTACTAGATTTCGGAAAAACCGATTTGCAATGTTTTCCTAAAATACAAGTCTCACAAGAACTATGATCAAATGAGTTTTTAGGTAAAATTAGACTTAACCCTCTAGAATGGGGATGACCCAACCTAGCATGCCATACCGAATTAAAACAAGAACCAACATTAGAATCTAAATTGCTAATGGAAACATAGTGTAAATCCTTTGGAGCCGATTTTCCTTCTAGAACATATAACCCATCTTTGGTTATTCCTCCTCCAAGGGTTTTTCCACTCTCAATATCCTGAAATTGTACATGGTTAGGACCAAATATAGCATAGCAATTTAAATCGGATGTGGTTTTCTCAACCGAAAGAAGATTAGAGGTAAATTTAGGCATATAAAAGGCATTTGTTTTCTTGTTAAATACTTCCAATTCTCCTACATCATTGATTGGGACTTTTTCACCATTAGCTACAATAACATTTCCTATGGTTGGTTTTATGTTCTTTATCAACCTAGGATTACTTATCATATGGTGAGAAGCACCGGAATCAATAATTAAGGAATTAATTGGAGTTTTAGAGAGATTAGAGATACGGGAATCTTTTAAGTTGGCAATGGCTTGGATAATTTCGTCAAGGTCCGACCTTCTCACAATCGCACCATGAGATTTTGCACTCATTGCCGTGACTCCTCCTCCATCATTTGAGATTTCCACCGATTCTTTTCCAACGTCCTCTTGAGCTATGTTTGCTCTTTGTTCTTTCCACTTGTTGGGTTTTAGGTGAGGATTAAGGATCCAACATTTCTCCTTTGTATGTCCCTTTTTCTTGCAATGCTCACACACCATATTCCTCTTACCTTCATTCTTGTAAATTGCCTTGTGAACGGTGATTAAGTCTTTCTTGCTATTAATGAGTCCAATATTTCCTTGCTCTCTTTGTACTTGAGTACAAACCTCATCCACCGTTGGGAGCTTCTTCTCCCTTAGTATGGATTTAACGAGGTCATTGTAGCAAGAATGTAAGCCTCCAAGTAGCCCGAACACTTTATCTTGCTCCTTTCTTTCATTTTGCACAAGGGGATCCATTGTGCTTGGTCTCAACATTTCATGCTCCGCCCAAAGAACCCGTAACTTTCCAAAGTAATCTTCGAATTCCATATCTTCTTGGCTTAGAGTATTTAGAGCTCTTTTAACTTTAAATACTCTAGTAAGATTGGAAATATTCGCATATACTCTCTTGAAAGTATCCCATAATTCTTTTGCGGTTTCACAAAAAATGTAGGATTCAAGAAGATGTGGATCAAGAGAGGCGGTTATGATAGCCATTACCGTTTGATCTTCTTGGAACCATTTATCTTGGTCGATAGTTATCACGTCGGAGGAGCTTTCCTTCCCTTTTCCCTTATCGGTGACATTTGAACCCTTTTCTTGTGGTGGCTCTACATGATTCCATAGTCCCCCGGCTGCACAAGATCATCCTTGCACTCCTTGACCATAGCATATAGTTAGGCCCCTTGAGAATTACCGGTATACATGCCCCTTTGTTGGATTCCATGATATTTTATCGAATGAAAGATTTTGAGAGAATTTCTCGAAATTTTGAGATTAAATGAGAAAAAAATAGAATTTGAGAATAGAAATAGAATGAGATTAGGATCTCTATTGCTCTGATACCATGTAAGAATATGAGATTAAAAGTGTTTGTATATAGAACTCAAGAATCAAAGTAAAGAGAGAATAAAATAAGTGAAGTGTAAGGCATTTTTATTGATTCATAACACCCTTAATTGTTCCCATAATCCACATACATATATATAGCAAAAAGAGGTAAGAGAAGTCTCCAAAATATCACAAATAGCCGTTGGGATTTTTAGAAGACCGTTGGTGGTAGGAGGCATGGTCCCGCGGTTAGTTGAAGTGATCCCGGGTAGGTGGAGGCCGCAGGCGTCTCGGTGGGCCCTCTGCAGTGTCAGCGGCTTCCTGCGGGTGTAGGCTCGGTGGTTGGCAGTCCTAGGATCAGGTGTGGTCCCCATCATCCCTTAGACGTCGCCATCCTAGCGCAAATCCCAAGAACCCCGCACTTGGAGCCTCTCGGGATGCACACGCCCTCCGTACGGGTTGGTGGAGTCTTCCGAGGCCTTCCCGCATCCGCACGTGAGGCTTCCTCGGCCCATCTTCCTTCCCACGTACGAGGCTCCTCGGCCCAGCTTCCTTCCCGCGTACGAGGCTTCTCGGCCCAGCCTCCTTCCCGCGTACAAGGCTTCTCGGCCCAGCCTCCTTCTCGCGCTCTTCCCGCGTACAAGGCATCTCGGTCCACTTCCTTCCCGCGTCTCGGCCCATCTTCCTTCCGTGTCTCGGCCCATCTTCCTGCCTGAAGCTGAGGCCTTTCACGGTCCACTTCCTCTTCTTCATTTTCTTTTTCCTCAAGCTATTCTGCTTTTGGTTACTTGCTCCACACACTTTCCATATATATATATATGGTCAATACAAACTTCTGTACTTACAATCATGACTGGGATCAACAGGTTTATAAATTGATTATTATTTAACTTTCAAAGAAAATTTAACGCTTTTTTCTAATTTAACACTTTATTGCAGCAAAATTATTAAGTTTTTTTTTACTGTTTTTAGAACATTTCAGACTTCTTCGTCACTTAAACGTTTGAACCGTTGGGTTGAACGAGAATCTCAAAGTCGAAACCAAACTTAAACAAAATAAAGAATTGTGATGTGTTAAGTGTCAACGCATTTATACAACCAGAGTGGCAATTTTTTTCTCAAAGAATAATTTTTCAATTGACCCTGATTAGTGGTATTTCTATTTAAAAAGTGAATGATTGAAGAAACAATAAGAACAAAAATCTTAGAGCAGATCCAATAGAATCTCTAATGAGAGTTTTTAGTCATTAATTAAATCAAAAGTATTTTCAAATTAGTAGAACTGGTTCTTAATACCGAGATTTAAGAGATTTTAAGAACCGGTGACGTGTGAAGTGTTATTGGATGTTGTGTTTTACACAAGAATAAAATTCTCGTGAACTGGCTCTCCGAGAACGCCGAGGATTTTCGAGTCGGTTCACTTCTTCTCTCTGATCTCTCTCTCTGTTTTCAGCGTCGGGAGCCGTTCTGAATAAACATATGTCACTTCTCGGAAGCAGCAGTTCATCACTCATGAGATGGCAGTCCTGATCGTGGAGCTTCGTGGCTTAGAGAGAACACCAATTGGGTCCAATTGGTTGAGCGTAATTCTTGTACCGACTATTGGTGGTTTGATGGTAAGTGTCCTCAATCAGTTTTGAGAAGCTGCCGGAGATTCCATAAAAAAATTATGCTACCAGTGATTCTAACCTTGATCACGTAAAGGTTGTGTTGCGTCTTGTCCTTAAGGCTGTTGCTGCATGTGTGACGTTTGGGACCAGAAATTTCTCAGTGTTGAAATTGGAGGGTCAATCGCAAAAGGAGTTAATTCTTTGTTCAATAAAAGTTCTTGGAAGACGGGATTCTCACTTGTTGCTGCTGGCTCAGCGTCTAGAATCTCCTCTGGTTTGTTCATCTTCTATCGAATAACTTATGATAGTTGCTTATGTGTTTCTTGCTTTAATTCGAATTGCATTTGGTTTTCTTAGAAGTTAGTAGTTAAGAAGACTTAAATAGCCACTAATTTAAAGCAGCTGAATGGGAAATAATTGTGCTTTGTGAAATATTGTTCCACTAACATGTAGATATAAAATTACAAACAAGTAAAAGAGTAAAAAAAATGACTTACTTTGACTTCCAAACCAACGACATAGCCAAGGAAAAGACCAGAAGGGATTCTGATAAGATAATAGCAAGCAAGATTAGCATAAGTCACATATTTTTG
>JAKUCM010007271.1:0-38573 GCA_023374145.1 Lepidium sativum | reverse complement strand
TTTAGAGATCCATCATTGAACTACAAAAATATTAAAATTTTATTGAGATTCTTAACTTTCTAAAATTGATTTATTTATATTCAAAATAAAATTGAGAAGTCCTAATTAAGATACCATTGTTGTGGATGGTCTTATGGTTACAAAAAAAATTAAGAGAAATGTTCATTTGAATTATTTCTATACTTACTCTATAAATATATATTTTTTAAACATTAACAAATGTCTTCTGTTACAAGAAATATTGGACTCATGATGGTAGTTTTTTTAATAAAGGGCATTCTAATCTTGTGATGATAGTTATCTAATATATTCCAAACACATGATACTTTTCTTAATATTATATAATTAGTCCGAGCGGTTGTTAGTGGTAAGGGACAGATTCAGAATGTATTCAATTTTCCCAATATTTAAAACTATCTTATAATTATTTTGGACACCTCTACACTTATATGAGTACATGTTTACTCTCAAAAATAAAGAGATATATATATATAGGTTGCACCAATCCCACAAAATATATCATATCTTTCCCATAGGGCATGCAGACTCAAATAAAATAAAAAATTATATAATTTCCAAATTTTGGAAATGTTGATTATTGTGGCAACGTGAGTATATGTACGTAGGCAAATACGTATGCATGTTTCATATATATACATACAAAGTATGTAATACATTATTACAAAAATAAACTAATTAAGAAAGTAGCTAGACAGATTTTTATAGGATAATGAAGTGGAGTGGTGGTGCATGTAGAAGTGAGGTGATGCGTGAGTGATGATGTTGAAGGCTAATGCCTCTTCGCTGTGGAAACCACACTCTTCTTCTTTCTTTATTTCATCCATCTCTTTCCTTTGTTTTATCTCTCTAATGCTTTCCAATTCATCAATCCAATTTCTTTTATTTTAATGTATAAATTTTATATTTCATGAACCCCTACTTTCACATGTTCACTATCTATTTGTTTTTCGGTTTTTTTTCACTTTCAAACGGATCTAATTGATCATTGTGATCTTCAATGGATCTAAGAATAAACATCTGATTCGTTTTTTTTTTGTAATTTAATTGGATTGATAAATTGCTCTTGTTGTAACAAATTAATACAGAATTACAGACTTATACTAAGTTATTTTGATCAAACACAAATTAAACAGTGTCGTATCACTGTGTTGTTGTCTGTTGTGATATATTTCATTCAAAGGTGATAAACTTTTTGGTCAAATTCTTTACTAAAATTTAAAATTATTGATAGCTTTTTGGTCAAACATTATTACTAAATTTTACAATTAAATGAATAGAATAATTGATTAGCTACTCTATCTTCTCTTTTCCTTTTTTTTTTTCGATCCTTTTTGTGTCAGAAAATAAAATATATATAGATATATAGGAAAAATTATACAATATTTTTGTTTTGATTAGGATGATTCAAATAATGATATTAACATATAAGATGGCTTACTATATGTAGTTGGTAGATTATAAAATGATTTTAGTTTATGAGTCGAATTTTGTTATGCAATTATTTTTTAAAAAAAAACTAAAAAGTATAGAGAAAAAAGAAAGATTCAATACTAACCATTATATTAGAATTTCATGAAATCAAAATAAATTAAAAGTTATATGTTGACATAGTTTCTAAACTTGTATGTATGTTTAAGTGGTAAGAAAATCCGGACCTTTATGAATTTTGGAAAATTAATACAGACTTTTCCGTTATAAAAAATTTTCAGTTACCTCATTGTTTCTATAATAGAATTACACAAATAATAACTTTCGAAAAAGAGATAATATAATGGATCAAGTTGAAATAAATATGCCCACACGAAATTTAGGTTTAAAGCTTGCGTATAGTAAAGGATCACGTTGGAAATTTTATTTTTATTTTCCTTTATATAAATTATGTTCTTCTTTTCCTCTAGAAATCATGCATGCCTTTTGCTCATGAAGAAGACAACAGCTTCTTCTGTAACTGCCTTTTTTGGCCTCACTATTAATGTAATTTTAATTATGTTAATCATAATAGTGATAAAACACATCACTGTCTTCATTTTATCTGTAATTAATGGTATGTTTCGTTCCTTTCTAATTTAATTCTCCAACCGATTGCTATTATAATCATTTTTGTAAATCATAGTCTAACATGCTTCTCCGAAAGGTAAGTGAATATCGTATTGCGTTAACTTTAAGTTCTAATACTATATTAGGTCGAATCATGGATTTTGAATTGAGATCCAATTCACAATGAATAAATGACCTATATATATATATATATCAGATTATAATTATCACAATTTTCATTACGAGATGTTCATCGCACACTCTACCATTGTGTTCGACTGTATATAAAACATGCATGATACTTCTTCTACAAACATGGTTCATGATTAATAGTGTTTTGATTTAATTTGGCCATATTTTAGTGTGATATTAATGTTCAATTATTTATTTTGAAGCTAACAAATTAAAAGCCAAGAAAACAAAAGAAAAGTTAGTGTATGGTCGACATATTGTCTCCACCAAGCCAAAAAGTAAAACACAGAAGTCTCCATAAATAGAAGTGAGCCTAGGCGTGTGTTCTCCACACTTATACGGTTCTCTACTCAACAAGAACAAAACACACAAATAGATCATCAAGCTTTCCAAACAACATGGATCATTCAGCTTGTAACTCATCGAACATGGACATAGAAAAGGAATCAACAACTTTTGATTACTCCAAGCGCGCTCAATGGCTACGCGCTGCCGTTCTTGGAGCCAACGACGGTCTAGTCTCCACGGCCTCGTTGATGATGGGAGTTGGAGCCGTGAAGCATGACGTCAAGGCAATGATTCTCTCTGGATTCGCCGGAATGGTCGCTGGAGCTTGTAGTATGGCGATTGGTGAGTTTGTTTCCGTTTACTCACAGTACGATATAGAACTGGCTCAGATGGAAAGAGAGAATGCGGAGATAGAGAAAGAAAAGCTTCCTAGTCCAATACAAGCCGCGGCTGCATCTGCTCTAGCGTTTTCAGCAGGTGCGATTGTGCCGCTTTTAGCAGCTGCTTTTGTGAAAGTGTATAGAGTAAGGATCATTGCGGTTATAGCGGCGGTTACCGTGGCGCTTGTGGTTTTTGGGTGGCTAGGAGCAGCGTTAGGGAAAGCACCAGTGGTTAGGTCATCGGCTAGGGTTTTATTTGGTGGATGGTTAGCTATGGCGGTTACGTTTGGATTGACTAAACTTATCGGGTTGCATGGATATTGAAACGTTTCTGATATGATCTTAAAGGTCAGTGTTGCTCGAATCTTGAGTGGCTTTTGGTTGGAAACACACGAAACTTAACTTGTATCTTTATGGTATTTGAACAAACTCTTTTACTTTATATATAGATGTAATTTTTAAATATGGTGATGATGTTTAAGAGATCTGTTTTACAGTGGATGTTGTTAAAATGTCTCTGATACGATAACGGTTTGTATTTATTTCGGCCAACATCGAAATGAAGCTTATGTAAAAGTATAATGTTCATCACTTATGCCAATAGAACGTTTTTGTTTTTCATTTGCCTATAGGATAAGCATCTACTTTTGTCAATCTAATTATTAACAAAAAATGTTAATATATGTATTAGTCACAGACTTAACGGGAAAAAAACCAGACATTTTTGATGAATTTCAACAAATTATTTATCCGGTTAAGTTCCGGTAAAAAATCCTTACACAAATCTATGGATTCGATTACCAAATAAAAATCTATACATTCACCGGTTTTCCATCCATCAGATTCCAAAAGTACCAATCACAAAACTGATTTTCTTGTTATGTTTTCGATCTTTTGAGATTTTTGGAAAACAAAAATTGCAGTGTGTCTACTACAAGTATCGGATCGTGTCAAATGCTAGCTTTTTTGTTCCAAAAATCTAAATAGTAATCGTTTTGAGTTTGTGAACCAAATAATTGTTTAGAAAGATATAAAGGAACATAGAGTAAAGCAGTGGACCAGAATTTAGTTACATCACCCATCATAACATTGAGCATAACATATCAATGATCTCGACAGCATCCACAAAGTAAAAATGAAAATAAATAAATAAATAAATAAGAGAAGAAATACTTTAAATGTGTTGTCGTATACTACAATCTTATTTTCTATTTTATTTTTTGGTAATTTCTTATGTTTATTGCCGTTCATGCCTTTCACATCTCCATAAAAGGGGCAGCAAGCTAGCTTTCTTTCCGTTACACATCTCATATTAATTACAGAAAAACAATAACAAAAAATCGTAATAAAATACTTTTATTTATATTAAATTAAAATGGTCTGTAATATCTCAAGACTCTTTTTCTTTCTCTGCAAGATGAAGTAGGCTCATAAACCAATTTATTCAGCACTTTTCAGGCAGCAAAAACACACTTTTGTCTCTCTTTAACCTCTCTCAATTTTTCGGTAAACGCTTCAATTAAAAATAGGAAGATGAATCTCTTTGTTTGCATTGATGCAGACACGACATAACAAGTCCTACTAGTGAATTTTAAGCTAGCTTCAGAGTACACATTTGAATCAGGGAATCTATTGAATCTTGAATAGTTTCTTCAGATCCCTAACTAGCTTCCATTCCTCTATAGTTCATCCTGCAATCGTTTTGAGTTTTAGTTTCGAACATTTTTTTGTCAGAATGATGATGATGATGATTCAAAGAAACGCAGAAGGGGAAACAACTTATATATGCTCCACTTACCCTGTAGTTAGTTTTGAGTATGTCGATAGATCTTCTCGAAGTGTGACTCACAAGCTCATCTTCGTTGTCAAAGTGCCCACCATACGTCTTCTGTTCTTCACGATTTGAAGCAACAATTTCTATAACAGAGAAAGAATCGTTTACAAGGTGAATGCATGATGTTGCAACCATCAAAACCATAACTTTTTTTGTCTCTATCTGTAAACATAAGTGGCAAGCTTATTGAAGGGAATGGATCCCATTATTACCTTAATCGCTACCTCGTTGTCCTTCTTTGCATAGTCAACAGGTACGTGGTTGTGCTCAACAGATGCAATACGGCCAGTATCTATGAACTCTCTCCCGGGGGCACAAATGGGGGTTCCGATCTAATAACCAAGACGAATGTTAAAAAGAGTGAGATTCCTAGGACTTGTGTCAATGTGTGTGCAAGTTACCAAGAATATAGCAGAGTCAGAATAAGATACCTTAAGTGTACCCTCAACGACCCTAACTCCAAGGATTACTGGGTCTTTCGTAGTAAACACATTTAAAATCTTAAGGACACATGGAAAAACTGCTTCATCAGCTGTTTCTTTCGTTTTCTCCTCTTTAAGTGAAGAGAAAGAAAGTAGGTGATCTAATAATTGAGGGCTAAAATCATCATTCCACACTCTACCAAACTCTACCATGCTATTAGTTACCTCCACCAAGCATAGTCAAAGAACCATCGTACTAATCTCTTGGTTATTAGGAAATCGTATTGATGGGGACAAAGTGTATGAGGTGTGTTGACAAAAGTTTTTAGTTGGATAGAGTTAATAGAGTTTAGTAGATGTTGGACCCTTTGTAGAAAATTTTGGCGAAGTTATTAACGCAAGTGTAGCAAATTTTAGCAGAGTTATCTCTCACAGCTTAGCAGAGCTAGTAACGACAGTGTGATAGAGTTTGATAGAAATCGTACATTATGTAGCATATTTTGGCAGAGTTATATTTGATAGTGTGATATATGTTGGCAGAGTTATACCAATAATTTGATAGAGTTAGGCAGAGTTAGTTCATTTAACCTAGTTTGTAGAATGATGATTTTAGCCTTCAATTATTAGATCATCTACCTTCTTTCTCTCTCACTTATTGAAGCCAAACACCATTAAATCATACAAATCAATCATGTATTAGCTAAAGCGAGAACTTCCTCTATTGTGCAGCTTATAGATGCCATAAAGGCAATGTTAACAAGGTGATTCGCGAAGGAAAGGGTAAAAACAAGGGCAACAATGACCATTCTCACTACAACAATTGAAAAACTTCTAAAGGTATGGCTTCATAGATCTTAGTGGAGTTACGAATGTTTTATGACAGAGTTTGGTAGATTTTGGATAACTATGTAGTAAAGTTTGATATAGTTTGATATAGTTTGGTATATCTTGGATAACCACATAGTAGAGTTTGATAGAGTTTCATATGAGCTTGTTTTCATTTTGGCAGAGTTTAGGTACGGTATTTGTTTTCTGTCCATGCATAATAGATTTCTCGAAGTGATGCGGTACAATGTGTAAGACATAAATGAGAATCAAGTTGTTGTCACATGCTCGACATCTTCAGATTTGGTAAATTTGATGGAGAAGACGTGTTATTGTAAACAGTTTGACGTGGATAAAATACCTTGCGTGCATGTCTTAGCTGTAGCTGAAGCATGACAGCATTTGAAGATTGACCTCAGATATCCTTATTATTATACGAGTTACTTGTACCATGCATATGAATCACTTCCAATACATGAAGATGTAGCTAGTAAAGTTTGTAAACCTCCTATTGTACGTAACCAACATGGTAGGTCAAAGAACTCACGATTGAAAATTTGGTTTGAGTGCTCATTGGAGGAAAAATGTTCAATGAAAGTGATGACTTGTTCAAGATGTAAAGGTGTGGAGCATAATGCCCGAACATTTAGAATTGGCGTCCAGTCTTGAACTCATAAATTTTGTTATCCAACATGTTGTATCCTAGCTTTACCTAACTCTACTATAAATCTACCAACATCTACCATGTTATATGTTAACTATACCAAACTTTACTATAAGTCTATCAAAATCTACCATGTTATGTGTAAGGTCAATCAAACCTACGTGCAAATCCACCAAACTCTTCCATGTTATGTGTTAGCTCAACTATACTAAACTATATAGTAGCTCAATCGGAGTCGCCTAGTCGTTGAACAAGTAAATCTACTAAAATTTATTCTTGTAATGCAAGAGGCAAACTTTTGTTTTGTTAACACATTTCGCTCATTACAAAATAATATTAATACTCTCTTAGAACCATCATCTAGGTAATAACAATATTTGTCCTTTGATAAGTATTTGTTATAAAAAAAATAAGAGTTTTGCTAATTGCATATACAAACTCTATCATACTAGCAAATAATTATACCTAACTCTATTAATCCAAAAGCAACTGATGTGATGTTGTAATAATACTTCCCTTAACAATTTTACCCCCACGCGGATTAGCATCAGTTGATGAAATTATCTCTGGTAGTGGAAGTTCATCCATGACGTCAATGCCAAATTTCATGCGGATAAAAGGGGACAAAATTATCTTCTAGTCCCTTAAATCTGCATCGCAGGGCTAAACATTCAATAAACTTCAGCGTATATATATATATACCAAAATCACCGGGTTGGATGTTCAATGGGGTTTACTTCACCATATAGATTGTGTAATCTTTCACACTAATATGTTTCTGCATCTCTTTTGGTGCAAGCCTCTTAACCATATATGGAAGCATCCTCTGCGTACGAAACTTGCATGAATAAACATAATCAACATTTAGAAGAAAAATCTACCATTGTCTACCAAAATCTACCATATTCTATCATTGTCTTACTAAACTCAACCAAACTATACATAGTACTCAACCAGAGTCTACCAATCAAATTCAACTAAACCATCCATAGTCTACTAACATTACCTGACTAACTAAATCAGCTCATTATAGGCCACATATGAGATGGCCGAATCGTTGATTTTAATGTATATGTTAAGTAAATCAATCTCTAATGCTACCCAATGGACATTCTTCAAGTTATGAGCAACACACAAGAAACATCAAAACAGTTAGATACCAAATCTCTCAAACTCTACCATTCTATAAATTAACTTGACCAAACTCCATCAAACCATAAACTACATTTACCAAACTGTACTAATTATAAACTAACTCACTAAACTCTGTCACGCTAAGCTAACTCGATCAAGCTTTACCAAATTGTAAACTAACTCTACCAAGCTACATGTAGCTCTGCCAAACTATACTTTTACCAAGCTACCAAACTAACTCTGGTAAGTTACAAACAAACTCGGCCAACTTGTAATAAAGTACACATAAATCTACCAAACTACCATCAAACCCTCCGAAAAACACGAAGAAACTTTACCAAATTACAAACTAAAAATCGAGACAAACCCAGAAAATCCAAACCCTAAGACTTCTCATACAACATATATCTTGACAAATACTTATTCTTTTGATTTGTAAGTTTAGAGTTTGAAATCTTCCAAATCCTAGGAAAAACAAAATCAAAATCAATATGATAAAAACTTATTTTCATTCGATCAAAACCATACAATTTGGAGTTTAAAATCTCAAAATATATAGTATCTTATCTTCTATTTGAAGTTCGAAATCGCGAAATAGAAAAAGACAAGAAAACATCACGAAAAAAAAGAGAAGAAAAAAGGACGAAAAAGATGTATAAGTTTTTTTTCAATGACAATTTTATAATATAATAGACAACTCATTACTTTTCAATAAATAATAAAATATTTTAGCAATTAGATATAAATTGCAGAGTGTGAGTCGTTAGACCATCTCCATCAATAAGAACCCCACTTGGGGTTCTTACCATTTGTTTAACACCAAAAATGAGTTAAGAAATCCATTATGATTTTTATTCCTTTTGTGACTCCAATGGTAGAACCCCATTTGGGGTTCTTATTTTTTATTGTTTTTATTTATGTAATTGTAAAATTTATGTTTGAAGATACAATAAGTTTTCTTTTAACCGACCTATATCTTTGGAAGTAAGATGTTCTCTTTCTTCTCTGTCAACGGGCAAAGAAGTAGAAAGAGCTAATAGTAGTCTTATCTCATGCAAGCTTGGCTCCACTGAAGCAGTTGTGAAGGTTTTCTGAAGGTTGCTTGGCTCCACTGAAGCAGTCCAATGAAGTAGATAAAACTGAGTACGCTTCATGAAGGTTGCTTGTGTAGATTGGCGAATCATTCTTCTCATCTCTTTCTTTAACAACTCCTTCTCACATTTCCTTAGTTTCTTTCTGTTAATGCACCTTCAAACTTAAATGCTTCCTCCATTATCCACCTCAAACATCACCAAAACAAAATTAACAGCAACAACAAAGTATAAACATTAACAGTTGAATAGGGAAGAAATTAAGCATAAAAAGAGTCCATGCCAATCAATTCATCGAACTAATATTCCATCAAACAGAAAGAAAAGGAAGAAACACAAATAGTGTAATCCTTTTGATGAATTTAACACAAATATATAGGACAGCAAGATGTAACACAAGGTACTATTGTCAAAAAAATAAATACACAACAGTAATTTCAGTTCCATCTGAACAAAATAAAAAATATATACCTTGGAACAAACTATTGCCATGGCCATTTCATTCCAGATATTACCAAGATCTTCTTCTGCTGCTTCCGACTCATTACCATTGCCATCATCTTCAACAATCACTTTGTCTCTCCTTGCTTGTTCCTCCTGAGAAAATAACAAATAAACAAAACGTGAACCCCTTGTATGGCTAGTTTGTAAACACAGGTAACATTAATTATAACATTCAATCAAGCTTAAATGCAGTATCAGAGAACTTGACGGAAAAACAAACTTACCACCATTCCCTTAATGGCAGAAGACATCTCCTTGCCTCTCCCTAGAACGACCTCCTCGAAAGCGCATTGCGGTGTTACTAGTGTTACATCCCCTTGATTCTTCTGATGTTGTACAAGACTTGACTGAAATTGATACTTAGGCCTCTGACTCTCAGTGTCCTCATCATCAGAATCTAGAATCACAACGTCAGTTGAAGGAACCACACATATAGCTTTCTTTGAAACATCAGTATCCTCATCATCATCCAAGTTGATGAGACTTTCTACAACCTGTTGATTTTCCAACTTCATAAGCTCCATTGGCTTACTACTCTCAGTTCCGAATATGGTATTCGCTAATGATGGGTATAACCAGATAGATTGCTTCACCAGTTCCATTCTCATATCAGCAATTTCTTGCAATTGTTTCGTAACACTCCCAAACTTACCACCATCTAAAGCTTTAAGCATGTTATTGATGGCAAATGGTTCAGAATAATCAATAACACTGGGTGAACTCTTGATACGCTTTGCTTCAGGCGAAGCATAACCAAGAAAGGGTCCATCATCAGCTTGTGTTAGCTTTCTTTTATGCCTACTCTTTTCATACCCTGTAACAGAGTGTAAACAAGCCTACAGTCACTATACTCGCCAAAAGAACAACAGAAAAGAAAAGCCAAATTCACACAAACCCTAAATTAGAGTCAATCCACAAAGACCGAAGTGTGATAAAATGAATCAGACGTCAACATAGTCTAAACCCCAATACTGATTGTGCTCACGATCATTACACATTATACACCTAATCATGATCACTCCATGTAGTTTTTCCCAAATAATCAGAAAACAAGCAGAAAACCAGGCTTCGAAACGATATGCGAATAATTTAGTGCACGAAATTCAGAAAGAAAAGAAAACCTTAATTTGTACAGAAAACAATATACAGTGAGAGTGAAGAAGAGGAAGATACAGTGAATCGGAAAACCGATTTGAGAATGTCGAAGAAGAAAATAAAAACAAAAAAAGAATTCGCAAAAGGTTTCAACTAATCTAACACCGACACTTCATCGGTTCTTAAGAATTCTTAAAATCCTTTTTTAAGAACCGGTTCTTCATTTTAAAATTTATTTTGCTTTTATTAAATGCCATTAAAAGCTAAGAAACTCCCTAAGAACAGCTGTAATTTTTTTATAAAAAAAATTAAATAGGCACATTTAAGAGCCGGGTTCGCCACGTGGCAAACCCGGATTGGCTCCTTCTTTTAACATAATTAGACAACATTTATTCGATTATCCCTTTTTATTTTGTCAACAAAAATGGGAATAAGTCAAAAAGGCAAATAGAGATGATGTGTATGTATCTCACGACTCTTTTTCTTTCCCTGCAATTTGCCAGCTTGAAGAAGGTTTACCAACGACAGTTATTCAGCACTTTCAGGGAGAACCAAAAAAACAAACAAAACAAAACATAAACACTCTTTTGTCTCACTGTAACCTCTCTCAATTCTTCTGTATATGCTTCGATTAGAAGCAGGAAGATGAATCACTTTGTTCTGCATCGACGCAGACACGACAAAACAAGGCCCGCGAGTGTTTTAACCTCCAGAGTACACATTTGAATGTTCAGGGAATCTACTGAATCTTGAAGATGTTCTTCAGTTTCACAACTAGCTTCCATTCCTCTATCGATAGTTCATCCTGCAATTGTTTGAGTAATAATTTCGAACCGTTTTTTGTTTGTCAGAATGATTTCAAAGAAACGCGGAAGGGGAAACAACTTATCCTCCACTTACCCTGTAGTTGGTTTTGAGTATGTCGATGGATCTTCTCGAAATGTGACTCACAAGCTCATCTTCCTTGTCAAAGTGCCTACCATACGTTTTCTGTTCTTCACGATTTGAAGCAACAATCTGTATAACAGAGAAAGAATCGTTTACAAGATGAATGCATGATGTTGATACCACCAAAACCATAACTTTTTTTTGTGTCTCTCTGTAAACATAAGTGGCAAGCTTGTTGAAGGGAATGGATCCCATTATTACCTTAATCGCCACCTCGTTGCCCTTCTTTGCATAGTCAACAGGTACGCGGTTGTGCTCTATAGATGCAATGCGGCCAATATCTATGAACTCTCTCCCGGGGACACAAATGGGGGTTCCGATCTAAAAACCAAGACAAATGTTAAAAAAAATGAAAAATTCCTAGGACTATGTCAACGTGTGTGCAAGTTAAGAATATAGCAGAGTCAGACTAAAATACCTTAAGTATACCCTCGACGACCTTAACTCCAAGGATTATTGGGTCTTTCTTATTGAACTCAAGTAAAATCTCAAGGACACATGGGAAGACTGCTTCATCGGCAGATTCCTTCTTTTTCTCCTCCTTGATATTTTCAATGTAAGCCTTGAATTGATCGAACAAATGATAAATAATATCAGCACAGAAGATTTTAACTCCCATCTCATCTGCAAGTTCACGAGCCTCTTTAGTCACTTTAACATCAAAAGCCAAAATCGTAGCATATTCCTTTTTCCTCTCGAGCATCACTCCAGCCTTCATTATATCCTTCTTATGCACAGGCCCTATGCCAATACCACTGACAGGTATCTTCACAGCTGGGGACTTCAAGAATTCAAGTAATGCTTCTAATGACCCTAATGTTGACGCTTGGACATAAACTCCTTCACCACTTTTGTCAATTCTGCTCATAACTGACTCCATATCTTCCATAGCCTGCTCCTTAATTTCATCGATGTCATCATCAGGTCCAACCACATGCAGGGAAGTACCAGCAATTGCGTGTTCAAGGCCCTTTTAAAAACAACCAAAGAAGGGAAATGATATTCAGAATGTTATTTAAACAACACCACAGAGGCTCGCTACAAAGATTATAGTAGAGTTAGTCCATTTCACCTGTCCAGTAATCTTAATGCCCTGTGCAGCCTTGATTTCTTTGTGATGCAGGTAAGTACCCTGCGACATCAGAATAATTTGCATAAGGTGTGTATCTGGAGGAAAAACAGTAACAAGAGACATGGTGGGGATGTTAAAGTACCTTCACCCTTAACTCCTTCATTGGATGTGGAGTCAGTAATGCTCTAATGGTTGTGACAATAGGTCCCTGACAGGAGGAAGAAAATAATATCACTTTTATGTACTTCTATGTATACCAATGCATCACTTGTTCTGGTTTTTACTTGCCTGAAGCCCACAAACGACGATTTGATCACCTTCATGAAGTTCACCATTTACCAACACAACATCAATCGTTGTACCATGGCCTTCAATAACTTTCACCTCAAGGACAGTACACTGTTCAACAATTTCAACAAAGGATCAGAATTCTCATGCTAGAGTACTGCAGAAACGAGTGTTACCTAAGAAAGAAAGGACAGAGACCTGCACTTCGTCAACATAAGTAAGTTTCTCAACCATTGTTTTCTGAGCCCATTGAACCAACAACAGCAAAAGATCTGGGATCCCTTCCCCGCTGAAATATCAAGAAACCAATGTTACCTAACTACCTTAGGTAAGACAACTTGTCTGTTAAGCTGTAAAATACAAACAATAAACAGCGATTTATACCTAATAGCACTTGTAGGAACAATACTGAAAGTTCCTCCCATTTCTTTATTCTTCCCCATATCTTTATTCTTGTAATAAAGCTCAGTGTTGAGTCCTTGCTCCTTAAATTGGGTAATAATCTGGAATACCAAATAAACAACATAACTTGAACAATATGTACACCAAGTAATAGCTCAAACCATACATAAGAAACTCTAGACGTATAACTTACCCCAGTGAGCCTCATGTTAAATTCATTTGTAACATCTTTCGTTTGCTGTTTGAATGCCTTCACGATAGGAGCATTCTTGCATGTTTTCCATCCATATAGCCTATCGACCTGGTAGATTAAAATTTATATTTTTTCCATACACTCGTTAAAAACAGCGAACAAAAAATTCCATCCAAACAGAATGAAAAGCACTCTAACCTTATTCAATGCAACAATGAACTCTGTGTCTCTCATTCGCAAAAGATTTAGAGACTCTATTGTTTGTGGCTCTAAACCATGCATTATGTCAACCACCAAAATGGCAAGGTCACATAAACCTGAACCTCTTGACCGTAGATTCGTAAAGGACTCATGGCCAGGTGTATCAATAACCAACAGACCTGGCACCTTAAGTTTTGCATCGGCTTTCAATTCCTTGGTCCTCTCTCGGATGTTTTCGGCAGGGAAATATGTTGCACCAATCTGCTGAGTTATACCTCCAGCTTCACCTTCCTGTACATTTGTTCCTCTAATGCAATCCAACAGCTTTGTTTTACCAGTATCAACATGACCCATGATACAGCATATAGGAGAACGAAGATTTTCTACAACTTCTATAGATTCAGTCGGACTCAAGCCTTTACCCTTCTTCAAGGCATCTTTTCCCCGGATAGCACGTTTTGTCTGCATAGCATCTTCCACTTCATGCATAGTTTCTACGGCAGCTGTTATTGGCTTGCTCATGCCTGCTGGTTTAGCTGTTGGTTTTTCAGCTTCATGCTCTGTAAAAAAGAAAATACAAAATTAGATTAAAAACAGAAATTGGATAAAATACTAGGAACTAGGAAGAGGAACAAAAGATCTACATTTCACACTGACCTGAATCATGTGCCTTTGATAAAGTATCCTTTAATTCTTTCTTAACTACAGGCTGAGCTTCTTCCTCTTCATCATCAAAATCACCTTTGATGTTAAGATCAACATTATCCCAGCTTTTTGCATCCCATTCATCTTCTTCATCATCTTCCGCAACCCCATTCTCCTCAGCTACACTCATAGATCCTGATTTGTCGTCTGAGCTTACTGACTCTATTAAATCAACCTTTTCAGTATCTGCTGAACCAACATCACCTAATGTTTCCGGTGCACCTGCATGGTTTTCTTTTGGCTCAACTTCATCTTCCACCTGGACAGAAGTGTCATTGCCTTTCTGGCGAGCTGATTTTTTCTTGTTCTTGTTGGTATAAATGGGACGCTTAGAGGTAGTCTCACTATCATTATCGGCAATAGGAAGACCTACACCACCAGCCAGCAGCTGGTTTTTAAAGGCCTCCCTTTTAAGAGCTTCGCTCTTTTGCTTTGCTGTTAGAAGTTTGCCCTCCAGCTTCTTCCTTAACAGTTTCTCCTTTTCCTTTTCCTTTTTCTTACGCTTAGCCTCCTCAGCTTGTGCCTCCAGCTCTTCCTGCCTGCGGCGTTCCTCTTCCTCTTTCCTCCTTTTCTCTTCTTCTTCCTTCTTTTTTCTCTCTTCGGCTTCTTGCCGGCGTGCAAGAGCCTCTTGCATCTCTCTAACATGTTTGGGAAGCTTCTTCTCTGCTGCTTTACCCTTTGCATCCTTCTTCTTCGATTGTTGTGGCTCAGTTACTTGTTCTTCTTGTTTTTCCTCTTTAGCCTCCACATAAGAGGTTGCTGCTGCAGCAGCTGCTGCTTTCTTCTCCTTCTCTTTCTCTTTCTTCTTTTTTTTTTTCTTCGCTGCAGCAGTCTCAACAGTCTCTTCTTCTCCTTCCTTCTCACCGGCATTCTCTACAGGTGCAACTGGCTCAGGCTGAGCTTGAACTTTCTCTTCTTGGGGGAGCAATGAAGCAGGTTTTCCAGCAGCAGGCATTTCTCCAAGTTCTGCAAGAAGTTTGTCCAAATCGTCCTCTTCCTGTACTGTCCTTCCACTTTTATTCTTCTTCTTTTTTTTACTCTTTGTCGACTCAACAACCTCCACACTCTTAGCATCAGAGGTTTTAGCTTGACTCTTTTCATCTGCAACTGAATCATCGTCTATTGAAGCTAAGACACTGCTGCCCTTCTTTTTAGAAGATTTCTTCTTACCTGAGAACGTGATTTCCGGGCTCTCTTCATCTTCCATTGTATTTTCGTGGGGCTCTGTCTCTTCTTCCTCATCAAGCAAAGCGGCGCTAAATAAACTTGTGCTCTTCTTCGACGATTTGGAGGACTTCTTTTTTTTACCAGAGAAGGTGATAGTAGACACTTCTTCCTCATCTCCATCCACTTCCTCGTCACCCTCTTCATCATCATCACCACCAAGAGCATCAAAAGCTGAAACAGCAAATGAATTACTGCCCTTTTTACCCTTCTTAGACGCATGCTTCTTACCCGTAAAACTTATAACTGGCTCATCATCTTTATCACCATCAGATTCATTATTCTCCTGTTCATCCGCTTCCTCCTTATCATCTGCATCATCAAGCAACGCAAAACTAACAGACGCACCGCCCTTTTTACCTTTAGACTTCTTCTTTCCTACAAATGCATTCTCTGGAACATCCTCTTCCTCCACTGCAAACTTATCACCAAAATTATCATCTTCATCCTGCTGCTGCGTACCCTTCTTATTCCCTTTCTTACCCTTCTTCTTCCCAGTAATAACAACTTTCTCTTCCTCAGCCTTAGGCTCCTCAGAGAGCTCAGTACCTATTGAATACTCATCATCATCAATTTGAACAGCTTTCTTCTTAGATTTAGCACCAACGAGGGATGAAGCCGGTGGTTGCTCATCATCTCCACCTCGAGCACTTGGCTTCTTCTTACCCATACGTCAATTACAGGGCCTGTTCCAAAATCTTTCACAAATCAATCCAAATAAACAACAAAAGTTAGAACCAAACGAAAACAATTAACAATTTTTAAGATCGGCACAAACGCAGGAGAGAAGAAAGATATATTGTGGCTAAGATGTGAGAATCAGAGAACCAACCTTTACCTTATCTGTGGGAGGAATCAATCGACAGACTGAGGGAGTTTTAGAGAGAAAGAGCGCGCGGCGGAGGGAGAGAGTGAGAAGAAGAAGAAGAAACAAGCTTTTCGTTGAAAAACCAGCGAGAAGCTTTTCCTAGGGTTGAGCAAAAACGCTTATTACATACCGAATCTTATGTTTGTAAACGTTCTTATTTTATAAGTTAGATGAATCGCTGGAGAATAATAAATCAGTAATAATTTAAAATTCATTAGAAAATCTATAAAAAATTGTAAACAAATTAAATTAAAATACTTTAAGAACAAATCTTCTATATAATATAGGAAATATTGAAATTAATATTAGAATTGGAGATTTACCTGCAGATCTGTGGATACACACTTGAGAAGATAATCCAGACAGTGATAAGGAACAGAACAAAACGATCTCACGCTTCCACCGATTACTATTGATGAAATCGGAGATTTCTGTGTTCCTTTACAATCTTTAACTTGATGTATAAAACCAGAGTTGGAGAAGTGTTTGAACTGCTGAAAATTCCTTCGTTACATTTGGGCCAACAATATTGGCCCATCTCCTCTATTTTGGGCCTTGTGGACCCTTATAAAACAAATCCCATGTAGTTGAAATAAAAAGCCATTTAACAAAAAATTAAAAAAATTATTTAATAATTTTATGCGAATAATGCATTTTCGAAGAATTTGAGACTTTGTGAAAAAGCAAAAAAAAAAAGGTATGCTGGAATTTGTCACACAAAATTCGTAAACTGAAATTTCCAAATCGAAAATTCAAAGCTCAATAGATCTCTACGATAGCTCAAGGCAGAGAGAAGACTAACGATCATCTAAATCGTTGAAACATGTCGAGCGACAGCAACGATCTTGACGAAGATGAACTTCTTCAAATGGCGTTGAAAGAGCAGGCTCAGAGAGATCTCTCCTATCAGAAGCCTCCTTCCGCATCTGCTCGCAAGCCTGTTGCCAATTTGGTGCAGCAGCCCCGACAGCAGAAGCCAGTAGCCGCAGCTCCATCCAAAAAATCTGCGACGGCGGTTAGGAAACCTTCCATGGATGATGACGATGAGTCTGAGGTGGAATTGCTTAGCATTTCTAGCGGGGATGATGATTTGGATAGGGAACGGGAAAGAGGTGGTTCTGGTGGTGTTTCGGGGAAAGGAAGAAGCAGCGATGTTAGGGAGAGAGGAAGAGCAAAGGAGGACGATGGTGCTTGGGATGGTGGGGAGCCCGATTGTTGGAAACGGGTTAATGAAGCTGAGGTATGCTCGAAATCTATTAGCTGGAATTCTAGTGATCTAGTTTGCTTATTCGATCAAGTTCAAAGAGTTTGAAATCAAAATCTTGATTAGTTTGTTTAATTTTACAATAGCATTCGTAGAATACTGTGAATGCTATCCACAGATTTCTGTGTGGAGTTGATACAGAGAGCTTGAAAATTAGCAGGCCGAGCTCAAGGCCATTATTAACTTTAGGACCATAACATCATGTGGATTTGATTTCCAAGTTTCACTTCAATTCCGATTACATTTTGGCAGCTTGCCCGTAGAGTTCGTGATATGAGGGAATCCAGAACGGCTCCCGTAGTCCAAAAATTAGAGGGTAAAGTACCTGCACCTGGCAAGAAAGTGATTCTGACTAGTTTGCAGTCATTCCCTCGTGGCATGGAATGCATTGATCCACTAAAATTAGGGTAATTGCTTTCGATGTTTAGCTTACCTTGAGAACCAGTCAGCTACTTTATGCTCTGGCTTCAGTTATCTAAAAACCTGACTTTGTGTACTTTGTAGTATAATAGACAACAAGACTCTGACATTAATCACTGAGACATCAGGCAGCCCATCCAAAGCTGAGAAAGTGGATAATGCTCTCCGGGGTATGTTTTTCTTTACCATACCTATAACTCTAGTTGAATGATAGCTCTTACAAAAAATATCAATTTCCAGTTGTCTAAATGTTATTTATTCCCTTCTGGTTATATGCAGAAAAATTGATTTACTTCTCTGATCATTTCGATCCAAAGCTGTTTCTTTCTCGCATCCATCAACGCACGAGTGCAGCAGATTTGGAGGCTGGTGCTTTTGGCCTGAAAAGTGACTTAAAGGGTCGGAATCTGCAAAGGAAACAATTGGTAAAGGACAATTTTGACTGCTTTGTCTCTTGTAAAACAACAATTGATGGTATGTATCATTGCTCTCAAGTAGATAATCTATCTTTTTCTTCTCTCATGCTCATGTAGACCATTGATTTTCTGAATAGATATTGAGTCAAAACTGAAACGGATTGAAGAAGATCCCGAAGGGTCAGGAACTACTCATTTGTTCAATTGTATGAAAAGTGTGACATCAAGGGCCAATCTTGCATTTAAGCCTCTTTTTGAGAGACAGGTCAGTGTGGTTCTGATTTGCTTTTTACTTGTCACTTTCAGTTTGCTAAAGTCTTTTTCACATTCATTTGCAGGTTCAAGCTGAGAAAATCAGGTCTGTCCAAGGAATGCTTCAGAGATTCCGGACACTCTTTAATCTACCCAGTATCATTCGTAGCAGTATTAGCAAAGGTGAATATGATTTGGCTGTTCGAGAATACAAGAAGGCGAAATCTATTGCCCTTCCTTCTCATGTAAGCCTGAATTTTCAAACACACTCTCTTGAGACAGAGTCATCCACTTTCTTATTAGCATTACATCGTCTTTAAGTTATGATTTTATTTACTTACATAACAAGGTTCTTAACAACATAAATAACAACCTGCTTTCAGGTAAATATACTTAAGCGTGTACTCGAGGAGGTTGAAAAAGTTATGCTGGAATTTAAAGGCACACTATACAAGTCTATGGAAGATCCAAAAATAGACTTAACAAGTGTATGTCAGTTGTTATTCATTTTATTTTAGTGTTAACTAGTAATTGAACAATTCGTCATTCAAATTTTGACTAAATGCATTTGTCATAGTACTGCTATCATGTCAGTATTGCAGCCATCATTTTAAACTTCTATTAAGGTATCCTTTTTACGTTTATCCAGTTTTTGTACATGAAAAAAAAGTATATATTGTCAATGACTCAATGTCTATATATCCCTTAGTGATTCTCATTGTTCCCATATGTACACCTACCTTGTAATATTTCATACTTCCTCTTGGAAACTTTGAAAAACCAGTGATGACACTTTCCAAATTATTTATTTGTCTTGATATTGAAGTTTGTTTTCTTAATTTAGCTGGAAAACACTGTGCGGCTTTTGCTGGAGCTGGAACCCGAATCTGATCCTGTGTGGCATTATCTTAATGTTCAGGTCAGTTTAGAATCCAGATTCTTACTAGACTTTCTATGATTATCAACGTGACTTTTAGCTTATGCAATTGTTCATTTTTTCCTTTATGATTGCTTTCATCACTTTCAACTTAGCACCTCTATATATTTGGCAATGCACTATCTTTTTCTTTTCGAAAACATTGTGTATACCCATAACGTCATCTTGATTGGCTCTTTAATTTACCAGAATCATAGAATCCATGGCTTGCTTGAGAAGTGTACATATGATCATGAGGCAAGGGTGGAGATTTTGCGTATTGAGACTCATGAGAGAGCCATTTCGGATGCGAAATGGCAACAAATTCAACAAAATGGCGTTGCATATGTGAGTTCAACATTGCAAATGATGTCACTAAAAGCCTATTCAAGATTCAGTTCTAGAGATGATAACATGCGTTTTTTTCAATCCTTTAGTCAGATGCTGCCTCTTCAACCGAAAATAACGAAGTTCAAGTTGACCTACAATCTTTGGAATTTCCTAGCGAAGAGATTGATGCTTTGAAGGGAAGATACATCAAAAGATTGACTGATGTGCTTGTACATCATATTCCTGTGTTTTGGAAAACAGCTCTATCTATTTTCAGTGGAAAATTTGCCAAGGTATCAGCTATTCGTTCTGCTTATATCCCTGTGCTACCCCAAGAGTAGATCAGTTTTGCAGTTGTTATTCCTTATGCTGAGGCTTGTACCTACTTATTTATTTCTGGAATTGGAGATATTCATTTGAGTTTTAATTTAAATTGTTATCTGCCCAGTCCTCCCAAGTTACTGATACTTCAGCCAATAAAGCTGAGGAGAAGGTCTCAGAGGCAAGGTATTCAACTCATTCTTTGGAAGAAGTTGCTGGGATGATACGCAAGACTATTTCTGTCTATGAAGCAAAGGTGACATCTTTGTTTCTTCTTACTGATTAATTGACCTCTTCGATGGAGCTTATCTCCACTTCGGAAAAAAAAAACCTGTGGTATTTGTTCCATCTAAAGATCTTCTTTTCCGGATTACTGCTGCTGTAGGTGAACAGCACGTTTTCTGATTTTGACGAATCATGCATTCTCCACCCATTTATGAGCAATGCCATCAACGAAGTATCAAAAGCATGTCAAGCTTTTGAAGCAAAAGAGTCAGCGCCCCACAGTGCTGGTATTCAAACTTCATCTGAAGCTTAAGGTTGTTGTTTAATTGAAGTACATTAAGATGCTGTATTTTGGTTATGGCAGTCGTTGCTCTCAGAAAAGTCCAGGCGGAAATCACTAAGATCTATATCCAAAGGCTTTGCTCTTGGATGAGGGCATCCACAGAAGGAATATCAAAAGAGGAGACATGGATCCCGGTTTCTATTCTTGAAAGGAATAAATCTCCATATGCCATCTCTTACTTGCCTCTTGCTTTCCGTTCAGTTATTATCTCTGGCATGGAACAAGTCAATCTGTAAGTGTCGAGTATATTTGGTAACATATAGAAAAATAATTCATTGTGTAGTTTACTACATATAGAGAGGGCACTATTGTTGTTTATTTGTTTTTTGTAGACGTCACAAACCCAGTTTATGTTATTTTATTTGTTTGGAAACCCCGATGTCCTGGTTTCAAGTACATACATCAGGACCTAGTCTTCTCCATGTGCACTAGAAAAGTTAAAAGCCAATAGACACTTATTGTGGTATTCGCTCGGCATACCATGATTACCAATTCCATGCTGTGACATGTGAAATAAGATGGCTGTGTACCATGTGTTATAATAGGAAACGATCTTGTATCCCTTCCACTGCAGTTCAAGAAACTGCATACACAAATGTTTACTTTCATATTACTGTGCCTACTTAGTTTGGCTGTTGATTTCTGTGTACGCCATTTTCAGGATGATTCTCTGTTGATTTCTGTGTATATCAATTGCAGGATGATTCTGTCTATCAAAAGTGAAGCTGCCAAATCAGAAGATATGTTTGCCCAAATTGAGGAAATTCTAATATCTGTTAGATTGGCTTTTTTGAACTGCTTTCTGGATTTTGCTGGTATGACTTTTCACCTAAATTTTTTGAAATATTCTCATTCAGATGCCCAAATAGAACATGGAGGCAGAAAAAATGCACACGCTATACAGTAGTTAAGATGATAAGCTAATTTGTTTTCACCATGTATCAGCACACTTGGAGCAAATAGGTGCTGATCTTTCCCAAAGCACCTCAAGCCAAGAAAATTGGAAACACGAATATTCTGTTAATCATCAGGAAGAACCATCAGCCAACGCCTATGGAAGTGTTGTTGATCCTCACAGGCGATTGTTGATGGTCTTAAGTAATATAGGTTACTGCAAAGATGAACTTGCTTCTGAGCTTTACCACAAGTTCAAATATATCTGGTTACAGTCTAGGTTAGTCCCTTGCTTAATAGACGTCATTAGTGCGCTTCTGAACATTAATAATTATTCATTTGTAAATGACTTAAAGTAATGTTTGTATCCGATATGATTCACAGTCAAATACTACCGTTTCTGGGGAATTTGTATATGGCATTATAGTTCACTAGATTCAAGACCTGATTTCTTTTTTCACTTATTCAGGAGCAAAGATGAAGACAGCAGCGATCTTCAAGATCTAGTAATGTCTTTTGGTGGTCTTAGAGAGAAGGTCCTCGAGCATTACACTTTTGCTAAGGTATTGATTTTTTCATCTGGGCTGGGCTACAATTGCTTTTACTACGTATTATATATTAGACTTTATACGAAACAAGAAGAATGAACTCTATAATTAATCTCTCTTTTGAATTTTAAGTAGTAAATTTGCATAACAATTTGTATGTATCTCGGATAATTTCACATGTAATCAGGCAAATTTGATCAGAACAGCCGCTACAAATTATTTGCTGGACTCTGGTATTCAGTGGGGATCAGCACCTCAAGTGAAAGTAAGAAAGTTCTCCATAACGATAACTATTAACCTCTTGATTTCTGTGAAAAAAATGAAATAGAACGACTGAAATGTTTTCTCCAATTGTTCATTAGGGCATACGAGATGCGGCCGTTGAGCTCTTGCACACTCTTGTAGCTGTCCATGCAGAGGTATTACTATTGCCCGTTCCATTCAGAAATTTTGCTGATGATTTTTTGTTCTTCAGACATGAATCCTGATCATTTGCTACCAAAAAATATAAAAATCCAGGTCTTCGCTGGTGCGAAACCGCTGCTGGAAAAGATTCTAGGCGTTCTGATAGAAGGTCTGGTCGATACGTTTCTGAGTGTTGTGGAAGAAAACAGATCAAGTGACCTAAGATTAATTGATTCAAATGGTTTTTGCCAACTGATGTTTGAGGTAACCATCTTGTTCTTTTCACCATAAGAGATATCGACCAACTAAAACACAATTTTATTCTCCTTTCATCTCATACCGAGAATTGAAGCTCTTTATAGAAGCAGAAATGCTTTGCAGATTTGTTGATTTGCTAAATTTGAATTTTTTTTTTCACAGCTTGAGTATTTGGAGACAATACTGAATTCATATTTTACAAGCGATGCAACCACATCTCTTAAATCTCTACAAGGAACCGTATTGGAGATAGCTATAGAGAGCATAAGTGAAACAGCCGAGACCCCAGGCCATAATCGCAGGCCAACTCGTGGTAGTGAAGATACAGTTTCAGATGATAAACAATCCGTTTCAGCAGATGATCTCCTCGTAACACATTGTTCCCTTTCTCTTTCCAACAAATTTCAGTTCAAGTCATTTTTTCCAATTTGTTTTCTTCTTCATGAACAGGCTCTAACGAAGCAGTACTCAACAGAATTGCTACAAGCAGAGTTGGAGAGAACTCGTGTCAACACAGCTTGTTTTGCAGAGCCAACACCTCCATTACCAAAAGCTTCTTATTCTTCTTTAAGATCAATGGATTCTCCAAGTAGAAGCTACAGAGGCTCACAATCATCTGGGTCTCCCATTAATGCCCGACCAAGACGAAGATAGAACAATTACACATATTTCCATTACAATTTCTGTCCTTTGTACGTAAATGTTTCCAATTCTCAATTCTTTTTTCTGTTTGCCTATGGTGCATTTTCTGTTTGTTTCTCTTCCTCGGTACCTTTCTTTGTTTGTAAACTCATAATTTTGGGTTGTGATTAAAATTTGATAGATTTCAAAGTATCTGAAAAGCAATAGAAATTAAGCAAAGTAGCTTCTTCAAGCTTTCTGAGAATAAACAACAAAGTGGCTAAATACACCAAAAGTCACAAATATCTCTTGTGGAAAAGAGAAACAGAAGAGATTTGTTTCAAGCAGTTCCTTAGCTTAGATATCAAATTTGAGGTTTCACTCAAGCTGTCCTCAGTGGTGGAGACACCAATATCACTCCATCTCCTCTCACAAACAGAAACTGAATGTTCCGCTTTGTCGTCTGCAATCGGAGATAGTAATCAAAACAATCATACACAGGAGAGATAACACCCATTTCTCCTACTTCGATCATAATCTACACAAGTAGAGGAATCTCAACAGCTAATTTTGTGCCTGAGAAGCTTAAAGAGACTTAACTAGAAACAGTCAGTTACACTCATAAACTGTTGTCATTATCTACTGCATCTCAATTTGGACAGCCAAGTAAATGTACAAAACAGATTTCTCAAGCTAAAACCTGTATATAGGCCATACGATTGGTATCTACTTGTTCTCTAACAAAATCCTTTATCTAATAATTTAACATAAATCCTATCTAGTAAGAAGGAGCACGTACACGGACAATCTCTTCGTATGTTTCGTCGTCGATTTCTACTGTTGTGATAACTTCTTCAACATCACCAAGAATCATATTCAAATGCTGATCAAAGGCCTGCCCGGAGAAATAACAAAAACCAAAAACCAGTGAGTAACTCAAAAAGTTCAAAATTTACTAAAAACGTAGTCAAAAATTAAGATAATATCTCGATACATTAAAACCCATATAGTCCCAATTACAGCTCTCACTGCTATACCTCAGGAAACTTTGAAAGAAAATTGAAGCTTTATAAGAATATTGAACCTTTAAAAGCAAAACACTAGACATTCTCTCAAAAAAAAAGGACCAAATTCGACGAGACAGTGAAATCAGCAAAATAAGTTACACAAACTCAATCACAAACCATAAGTGAATCGAGTTCTGAGTAATTATCAATTCAAGTTACTACGAGAAAAGGGCAAAGACAACGTACGTGAAGCTTGCCACGAAGTTCGCGGTCTGACCGGAGCTTAACATAGATTCTCTCGTCAAGACTCAGCCGAATCAGATCCAGTGGCTCCCTGACGGTGGCATCTTCCTCGCCGGACATCGTGTAGAAAAATATACCTAAACCACCAGAAACACTTCTCGAAGGGTTTCTCTACCGACGATTCGTAACCGGAAACAAACTCCCAAATTTAAAACCAAAAACTCTCGTAAAAATCATATCGGCCAAGGCCCAATAACCAAGGCCCAATATTATAAATAAACCCTATATTTTAATTTTTTATTTTGTTTATAAATGGTGGGTCCACAAATCTTCTGATACATTGGAAATGAACAACATTGTTGATTTGTCGCTAAATATTATAAAGTCCAAAAGATTAACATAACACTCTTCTCTTCTTCCTCCTCAAGTGTTTTGTTTAACGCATTGTGATGGATCCTAGTCTATCGGAACTATTTAACGCATTGTGATGGATCCCAGTCTATCAAAACGCACATGGACGACGTAACGGACCAAGGACAGGATGATGATCAACACAGATAGATCAGCGGGTCGGAGGAAACAGACAGACTAACTCGCGAGACACGAGAAACTAGCCAAGTACCAAAGATCGACCCAAAAATCACTACCAGATCCAAAACAGTTGCCTGCAAGGCTCAGACCCAATGCAACAACTACGCAACTAAGTTCTTATCGTTGTATGACCCGCAGACATACAACCAAGCCAAACGCGACCCGCCGGAGGTTATCCGATTGGTCTTCACCATTACTTAGTGAAGACCTGAAAGACGTTAAGGAAATTGGTACTCTTTTTCCTCATCTTGGGTCAAACTCTGTATGTCATGGTCATTTCTCCCCCTCTTATAATAATAGTCATTGAGGCATCATTTCTTGGTTGTAATAAGGACACGTCACTATGTTGACCTGCGTTTTCATCTTTGAGTTGACCCAAATATTTAGGGTTTTTAGTAGCTTTGTAAGCGCGCCTATATAAAGGCTTCTTAGGTCTTTGTAATAAGGTTAGCCTTCATTTTATAAAAGAACAAAGTTTCTCTTATCTCTTTTTGCGTGCGACTCGCATAGAAACCCTTAGCCACCGTCGAATCAGGCTCACGGCGGCTGAGTTTTGCCGTATCGTGAAAAGAGTCATCGCTCACATGTCACTACAACAATCCATTCCCTCACTCCCAAAGCCAAGTTAAATATATGTTTCACTTGTCTTATCCGCATCGCTACCATTTTCGCTCGAAGATTACGGATTGAGATATATCTCTAACCTCCTCCACCCACGCAACTTGTTCGCAACCCGAATCTCTTTTCCATACCATTCGCCATTCGTTGTGCTCCTCCGCAAACCCCTTCATAGCCGCGTGACGCATCAGTTTTTGGTATCAGAGCCGAAGATCCCACACGGTTGTATTTATCCTCTCTAGTTTCCTTTGTTGTTTTCGTTCTTTCAAAAAATATCAAAAACAATTTTCGTCTTTTGCTTCACCGTGCGTTTCTTCGTCTTTCTTCGCATTTTCTCTTTAAAAAGTTTGAGTCTTTTTCCTCTTCTATTTTGTTTTGCGTTAAAAGCTTGATTCTTGCTTCGTATTTGTTCTAGTGGCTTTGAAAACCACTCGTTTGAAGTTTGCTTCGTCTTTTAGACGGTTTTTGAATTTTCGTGTTCTTCATAACATGTTCATCCCTTTTGGTTGCCAAATCTTTAAAGTGTTTCTCTGTAGTGTGTTGCGCGTTTCTTTGGTGGCCTTGAAAACCACGTGTAACGATTTGAGCTCTCGCGACTCCGTACATTTTTGTCGTGTTGCTTTGTCGTAGGCTGCTTTTGACCATTCTCTCTCCAATCATTAGCTGTCACGACTGGTCATAGGCTGCTTTTTGACCTTTTTCTCTCTCCAATCATTAGTTGTCACGATTGGAAAAGATTTCATCTTATCATCATATCGCAATCATTAACGCACGTGTAATTTGGAATTGTATAGGTGGAACATTTGCGGACCAGACGGACTACGATTGCTGACTGTGGCCCGCGTCCCATACGATAGCCGACTACCAACTTTTACGTCATGCCGACCGCGTCCCGTACAATCACCGACCGCCAAACCGTACGATCGCGACTACGATCCGTACACCACCTTCTGTACCCATACTTTTCCGCGGACCTCCCACCGCCAGACCCACTTCTCTGGCGACCTTCGCCAACCGTCCGTACTTTTTCGATACACCAAAATCTGTAGACCATCGTCCGTACAATGGCAGGCCAAGACCCACCATTAGTTCCGGCACCTCTACCCGATATTGGAGCTATTCTCACTCAGATCCAAGCACAAATGGGCAAGATCGATGAGCGAGTCAACCGCTTAGAGCTCGCTAGACCACCACCACCCGTCCAATGTGCGCAACCGTTCCGAGACCAAAGAATCCCACCGCCTCCCAGACAACAGCAAGATCAGGGACAAGTTGAAGATTAGTCGTCGAAGAAGATCTAGAATACCTGAAGCGGAGACACAGTCGTCGGGATGATAATCGACCCATGGATCCCAATCCAACGGGGCTGTCTTACAAGCTTACCATTCCTACCTTCGCCGGGAAGATAGATCTGGAGGCCTACTTGCAATGGGAAGGACGTATGGACAAGGTGTTCTCTTGTTACAACTACCCAGATCATCGCAAAGTCACCTTCGCCGCCGCTCAACTCACGGAACATGCCCTTACTTGGTGGGATCGAGACGCGGATGATCGTAGATGAAACTATGAACAGCATGTGCCTAATTGGACCGCCATGAAAGCCTTGATGATACGTCGGTACATCCCTCAATATTATAGCTGAGACCTTCAAAGACAGTTTAGAAGTCTTACACAAGGAACCAAGAGCGTTGAAGAGTATTTTGAAGAATTTGGGCATCTAAGGAACTGGTTACAAGTCGAAGAGACCGAGAAAGTTTTAATGGCCCAATTCTTGGACAATGTGAACGACAGGATCACAAGGAAGGTTGAGCGACAAACCTACCACTGGTTTGAAGAGATGTTGCACTTGTCCATCCAAGTGGAACAACAAATCAAGAGGAAGAACGCTAGCACCATCCGGACACGGGGCCAAGGTCTTCCGAGCTAGTCCCCGAAAGCCTCACTGTCGCACGGAGCCAACTATGGACCCAAGAAGCCGAAAGATGCCCGCATTGACTCCCGGTTCAAGCCGTGAGATTCGACCAATGACTCGCGCCCCGACCCGCACCCCCAACCAACTGATGCAAGGATTAGAGACATCGAATGTTTCAGGTGCTGGGGGAGAGGCCATTATGTTCGTGACTGTCCGAACCAACGGAATATAACCCTCACAGCCGTCGGGGAGTATAAGTCTCAAGACGAGGCTGACAACCCGCAAGAGCGCCCCAATGATTTCGAGATCAAAGAAATCATTGCCGAATTAGAGGTTGGAGAACTCCTTATGGTTCGCCGTATGCTTTGTGTAATCCCATTGCCGGATGACTCCAACTAGCGTGACAACATCTTCCACATCCGGTGCATGGTAAATGGGAAAGTGTGTGGCTTGATCATCACCGGGGACTCGTGTATTAATGTCGCGAGTTCCTACATGGTCAAGAAACTCTCTCTTGTAACCACACCCCACCCGAAACCCTATAAGGTTAAGTGGTTGAACAATAAATCTATGACCAATGTCTTTGAACAAGTTTCGGTTACATTTAGTGTATGGCCATACAAGGACCAAGTCCTATGTGATGTAGTCCCAATGCAAGCTAGCCACCTATTGTTGGGTAGGCATTGGCAATTTGATAAGAAAACATCGCATTGTGGTCATACAAATCAATACTTCTTCACGCATGAGAGCAAGCGTATTTGCCTTTAACCGTTGACACCCTCTCAAGTTAATGAATTGCAAACGAACATGTGTAAGGACCTGGACACTAAAACAATTCTATTGATTAATGTTTGGGATATTAGGAGATCACTTAGTGACTCCACTTGTCATGTTTTACTAATGGTCTTTGAAGAGTTGTTTTCTATAGCTAGTGAATAAGCACCCGTTCCAGAGGCCATCAAGAAGCTCATAAGCCGAGGAGCTATCACACGGTCTCCCACCTATCCGAGGAATTGATCTCATCCCGGGAGCTCAACTTCCAAACCGGGCCGCCTATAGGCTCAATCCAACCGAAGCTAAAGAATTGGAAAGACAAGTCGGTGATCTCATGAAGCAAGGCTATGTGCGCGAGAGCCTTAGCCTGTGTGTCATGCCGGTTCTCCTAGTTCCCAAGAAGGATGGATCTTGGCGTACATGTGTTGATTGTAGGGCGGTCAACAACATAATCGTGAAGTATAGACACCTCATTCCCAGACTAGATGATATGCTTGATGAGTTATATGGAGCAAGCATCTTCACCAAGATTTATCTCAAGAGTGGCTACCACCAAGTCCGGATGAAAGAAGGTGATGAATGGAAAATGGCCTTCAAAACCAAGCAAGGCCTTTACGAGTGGTTGGTCATGCCCTTTGGCCTCTCCAACGCCCCCATTCACCTTCATGCGTCTAATGAACCACGTATTCCGACCTTTTATCAATAAATTTGTTGTGGTCTATTTTGATGACATCCTTAGTTATAGCCGTAATCTAGAGGATCACTTGGCCCATATTAATGCGGTTTTGACAACACTTCGAGAAGAGAAGCTATACGCTAACTTCAAGAAGTGTGTATTTGGTACTAATGAACTTGTTTTTTTAGGTTTTGTTGTGAGTGCGCAGGGACTACGAGTAGATCAAGAGAAGATAAGGGTCATAGAAGAATGACCTACTCCAACCACTGTAAGCCAAGTAAGTAGCTTCCACAGCCTAGCAAGTTTCTATCGGCGATTTGTAAAGGTGTTTAGCACCATGGTCGTGCCTCTTACCGCTATCACCAAGAAGAGTGAAGAGTTTGCATGGGGTCCAACCCAAGAATCATCATTCCAAGAGCTCAAAAGAAGGCTGACCCAAGCTCCCCTTCTAGTTCTACCCAACTTTGAGAAAACCTTTGAAGTAGAGTGTGATGCATCCGATATCGGAATTGGAGCGGTCCTAACCCAAGGAGGCAAACCCGTGTCCTATTTTAGTGAAAAGTTACATGGCCCCACCCTGAATTACCCAACGTATGACAAGGAGCTCTATGTCTTGGTTTGGGCCATGGAGACTTGGCAACATTACCTCTTACCCCAAAAGTTCGTGATTCACACAGATCACAAAACTTTGAAGCACCTCCACGGCCATACCAACCTCAAGAAGCGGCATGTTAAGTGTTTAGAGTTCATCAAGGCTTTTCTCTACATGATTAAGTATGAAAAGGGCAAGGAGAACATTGTAGTTGACGCCTTATCAAGGAGACATGCTTTGATTACTATTATGTAGGCAAGAGTAATGGGTATTGAGGGACTCAAAGGAGCCTATGTGGAAGATCCGGAGTTTGGAGAGAGTTATAGAGACCATGGAAAGGGAGTTCATTCTCGCTTTTATATTAATGATGGTTTTGTTTTTCGTGATCGTAGGTTATGCATACCCGCCGGTTCCATCCGAACACTCCTAATGCAAGAAGCCCATGGAGGTGGCCTAACCGGGCATTTTGGAATCACCAAAACCTTGGAAGTTCTTAAAGAGCATTTTTATTGGCCCAAGATGAAACAGATGGTAGAGAATTTTGTGGGTCGTTGCATCACTTTTCGGACCGCCAAATCCACCTCGCGATCCCATGAGTTGTACAAACCCTTGCCGATTTCGGACAGACCATGGGTTGCCTAATTGCTATCGCAAGTATTCTATCTTTGTTGTTGTTGACAGGTTTTTGAAAATGGCGCATTTCATACCTTGCAACAAGCTCACGGATGTCATGGCCCTAGCCAACCTCTTCTTCCGGGAAATAGTAAGACTACACGGGTTACCCCGTAATATAGTCTCCGATCGTGACCCAAGATTTCTAGGCCATTTTTGGCGAACCTTATGGAGAAATATGGGAACCAAGTTGTTCTACTCAACCGCATGCACCCGCAAACCGATGGCCAAACGGAAGTTGTGAATCAGACACTAGGAGCTTTGATATGGACCACCGTCGCGAGCAACCCAGAGACTTGGCTTGAACTACTCCCCCTCATGGAGTTCGTGTACAACCAGTCGGTTCATTCCGTAACCAAGAAGTCTCCCTTTGAAGTGGCCTACGGGTACAAACCTTTAATGCTTATGGATTTGCTACCATTGCCACCCAATGAGTTAGAGTGTCAAGATGGGTCAACCAAGACCGAGTTAGTCAAAAAACTACACCTTGGGTTTGGTTACACTTGAGACCGGAAAGGTTCTCACAACAACGAAAAGAAAAACTCAACGACAATGTCTACCGCCTCGAACTCCCCGATACGTATCGAACCTCTACCTCTTTCAATGTAGCTGACTTAGTCCCTTTTGATGTAGGTGACGATGATAAAGTTTTGAGGTCATAACCTTCCCAAGGGGAAGGGAATAATGGATCCTAGCCTATCGTAACGCACCTAGACGACGGAACGGATGAGGGACGGGACAATGATCAACATAGATCAACCCGCGGGTCGGAGGAAACAGACGGACTAACTCGCGAGATACGGGAAACTAGCCAAGTACCAAGGATCGACCCGGGAATCACTACCATATTCAAAACAGCTGTCCGCAAGGCCCAAACCCAATGCAACGACTACGCAACTAAGTTCTTACCGTTGTATGACCTGCGGTCATACAACCAAGCCGGACGCGACCTGTCGAGGGTTATTCGATCGGTCTTCACCATTACTAGGTGAAGACCCGAAAGACGTTAAGGAAATTGGTACTCTTTTTCCTCACCTTGGGTTTGTCCCAAGTGGTTTTCTAAGAGAGGTTTTAATGAGGTCAAGGAACTTAGTGCATTGCCACGCATCTCTGTATGTCATGGTCATTTCTCCCCCTCTTATAATAATAGTCGTTGAGGCTTCTTTTCTTGGTTGTAATATGGACACGTCTCTATGTTGACCCGCGTTTTCATTTTTGAGTTGACGCAAATGTTTAAAGTTTTTAGTAGCTTTGTAAACGCGCCTATATAAAGGCTTTTTAGGTCTTTGTAATAAGGTTGGCCTTCATTTTATAAAAGAACAAAGTTTATCTTATCTCTCTTTGTGTGCGACTCGCATAGAAACCCTTAGCCACCGTCGAACCGGGCTCATGGCGGCTTAGTTTGACCATATCGTGAGAAGAGTCATCGCTCATGTGTAGCTACAACAATCTGTTCCCTCACTCCCAAACCAAGTTAAATATACGTTTCACTTGTCTTATCCGCATCGCTACCATTCGCTCGGAGATTACAGATCGAGATATCTGTAACCTCCTCCACCCACGCAACTTGATCGCAATCCGAATCTCTTTTCTGTACCATTCTCCGTTCGTTATGGTCTTCCAGCAAACCTAGCCATAGCCGCGTGATGCATCACATTGTATCTTTGTTTTAACTTCTTCAGCTTTCGAGTTGATGAACTGTCATCTCAGAAACCGATAGATTCTCGCCTTCAGTCGTTGAAGGGTCCGTTCATTGTTTTCATGCCTCTCCGTTTCGTTAATTTGTTGATGGTTAAATGCTTAATTTATAGTTTATGAACCTCGAATTTCGTTGTTTTTGCTTTCAAATTGCTTTGTTTAACATGTTTAGTTTCATCTCCTGTGTTTAATTGGACGACAAAGATGAGTTGATGACTGTTTGTTTGATCTCATATTCATGGATTTTTCCCGATGGTTTTGGTTTAGATGAGAGGTCTAGGATTCTGTCATTTTAGATTTGGAGAAATCTTAGGTTTTTGTAAGGAATATACACTCGTTTTGGAGAGAAAAACTGAATTATGTGTTCTCGGGTCTAGATTTTCGTTAAAAACTGGATAAATGGAAGGATAGTGTTTTTAAGGCATTAATGTTCGCAGTCAAAATACTTACGACAAGTGAAAAAGAAAAAATGAAAATAAAAAAAATGAAGAAAATTCAAAAAGAAAAAATATAATTAGTATTAAAATAAAAAAATAAAAAATATAATTAGTATTTTAGACAAGAAATCGACAAGTTAAAAAGAAAAAATGAAGAAAATCAAAAAAATATAATTAATATTAAAATAAATAAAAATTTAAAAATTTTAAATAATAATTCAAAAAAATTTCAAAATTTTTGAATTAAAATAAAATAAAAATTCAAAAATTTTAAATTTTTAGAAATTTTGAAAACTCACGCCACTCTATGTTCAATTTTTTTAAAAAAATGGATGTATATGTACCTTGTTGTCGAGTTGTACACTAGTCCACATAGCTGTACTTTGACAGTTTTTTAACTTTTGTGGTTGGACTCTATAAAGAATAAATGGTTTGTTGTTGGACTTCTGATATTCCTAATTTAATTAACCGTTAAAACGTTTCGACAATACAATATGTTCGAATTAATAGTATTCGTATATTTCGCTTAGTAAATGCATGACAACTAACATAAGACTTCTTATACAACACTAGTGTTTTGTGGAAAAAACACAAAAAAAATCCCAAAAGTTAAAAAAATTTTGTTCTATTCATTTTTAATTTTTCATTATGTGTTTTGAAACCTTTACATTGCTTAGAAAAATTCCAATTGTACCAATCGAGACAAATTTGTACTAAATTGAACCAATTGTACTAATTGAACCAACTGTACTAATTGAACAAATTGTACCAAACGAAAAAAAGTTGTACTAAATTGAACCAATTGTACAGGGTTGTACTTGTTCTTCTTCTTACAGCGACGTTCTCCGCATGATGGAAATCGCGTCTCTTGATTTCTACCTTGTTTTGGTACGAAATTAGGAGGTAATACGCATAATTCTTGAATTTCTGTAGGAACACTCCACTCAGAATGTGGAACTAAATATATTGTTTTCTCATATGCCAATGACCAAGTCTGAGTAAAATAATATTCTGAGCAGAGATCATAGATTTGGATACTTTCTTCTCTCTCAGTTTCAGGCTTCCGCATAAAGTACCTACATGCGGCTATTGCATGGATACACGGATACTTGTCTATATTAAAACATCTACAAGAACAGGTTCTCAATTTCAGGTTCACCAGATACGACTTTCTGTTGACTCCTTCGACATCATATTCAAGTTGGAAGCTATTTAGCTCTCTCAACTTCAAACCTTTTGCAATTGCACATCATGAATGCAATATATTCTGAACATAAGGTACCACTCTCTTGAAGTTCGGTGCACTAGAAGATGTTTTCCTATGTTTATTAAACCATTCAGATATCTTCTCAACAATTGCATCAATCATAGGTAGTAGGGGGTACGCCCTTGCTTTTCTAAACACATTGTTCATTGATTCTGCGGAACTGCTAGTGTCTATGTTGTACTTGTCTCCCTCAAAATAGCACCTTGTCCATCTTTCAAACTTTATACCATCTTCCAGATATTTAGCAGCTGTAGGCCACCTACTACTAAACTCAGTATACTTTCTCTTAAACACATTCTCAGTATAAGCATGAACATAATCCCTGAATTTTTCTTCAGTTCTATCCTTGTCATTCGCTACCTTTCCTCTCACGTTTTGAGACAAATGCCAGATGCAATGTCTATGCTTAGCACTCGGGTACACCATATCCATTGCTTTGATGATACTTTGATGTCTGTCGCTTATAAAAACCAATTTACTACTATCCGGTATAACGGTTCAGCTTTGTAAATAACCAATTCCAACTAATATCTTTCTCACTATCAATCACACCAAACGCAATGGGGTAATGATGATGATTGGGATCCTGAGTTGTTGCAAAAACCAACATACCACCATATTTGGTCTTAAGAAAAGTTGCATCCAAAACTATCACTTTCCTCATTGCCTCAAACCCTTCTATGCTAGCGCCCAACGTGATGAATAGGTATTTGAACTTCTTATCTGCATCCAATTACACACTTGTTATTGTCTTAGGATTGGCTTTCTCTAGCTCGAATAGATAAGAAAACAACAATTTGTAGCTCTTTTCAGGACTTCCCCGCATCTCAGCAACATGTCGTTTTTTTCCTCTCAAAGTTGTAGAGTATGAGCAACCTATAGAAAGTTGTGTTTGTACAATATTAACAATGCTTCTAGCAGGCGGAGTGTCCATTTGACCGGGAAAACTTTCATGCAATAAATTTGCTACAATTCGTTGTGTGCCTCTCTATTTAGTACTGCTAGTGCTCTCAAGATCCCGTGAGCATGTATGCATTTTTCTGTGTACTCTAATAGTCCACAATATTGAATCCTTATCTCTAACTGCTCGTAAATACCATTTACAACCTTTTGAAGCTTGACGACACCGTAACATAAGTCGTCACTTATCCGACTTAACTGTATGATATCTAAAACAGTTCTTATTTGCAGCTCTAAGAACCAAATCTTGCACTGACTGCCTCGAACAAAATTCTTGCTTTATCTCAAGATCAGTACCATCTTCACAAACTGGAAGCTCATCAACATTCAAATTATTATTCATAAGGCAAGCCACAATCTCCAAATCATCACGTGATTCCTTCTCACAATCATCATTACCACCATTTTCGTCAAAAAAGGTCTCCTTCATCTCATCAATAATCATCTCGTTTTGTTGTTCTTCAATAGTAACGATGCCAACATTGTCTACATTTTCCACACCATTCAATAACTTTACTTGCAAAACAGGTCTCAGCCCCTCTTTATCCAATGACATCAAATAAATCAAAACTTCCTCGTCATCTACAATATAAGTCTCTCTCCAAGCTTTAGATAGACTGTAACTCAATTTGAGCTTCCCAGTGGTTTCAACTATTCCAATCTTCCTGCAAATCTTATCTACTAACACCGAATAAGTTATCTCCACCAAAGATGAAGTCTTAATCAATATAGCAGTTAGAGCATTTGTTGAAATACATTCATGATCTTCTGAATAGCACCCTCCATAGTCAAATTGCACGTGTGTGTACATGTTCCTCAACACCTTCTGTATATAAGATAAAACAAAATTCATTCACGAATTACACAAAAAGTTTCAGTTGTACCTAAATGTACTTGTTGTTCTGTCATCTCTAGTGTGGAGTTGTACGTAAATGTACATGTTGTTCTGTCATCTCTAGTATGTTGTTGTACCTAAATGTACCATACAACTGTACCTAGATGTACTAATTGGACAAAATCTGACACGTTGATTTGGGTATTCTCGTTTTGTTCCCATTTAACACGATACAAGAAAACTATGAGATTATATAACAATGAACATACATAATCGGAACATAATCATCACTACAAACATGAATACCAACTAAATGTGAGCTAGCCAATCAAGCTATTTACATTTCAATATCAAAATCAATAACTCAAAAACTGACCTATTTCTTTTCTTCTTTTCAGCGAGGAAGGAGGAGAGGATTGGATAAGATATCAACCAGCAATGTGCAAGATGGATGAAGCTTCAGGTACATGAATAGAGAAGAAGAAGAAAACTCTCGTGAAATCGAAAAAAATCAACTGCCGTCGAATGTTTTAGTGAGTGAGACAAAATTGAAATCTTCCATATCAATTAGTGTGTCTGATTAAGGTGACAAAATTGAAACCCTCTCTTTCAATAAGTGTGTTTCATTAATAGTAAAATGAAAATACTAAAATTTAAGTGGTAATTAGATTAAAGTGTGGCAATGCTGATTATAAATTTCACAAAAGTAGCAGTTAAGATTAGTGTCCTTGATTATGTCCTGTAAGTATTAGTGGCAGCAGTGACAAGAACAGAGTAACTGTTGAAACCCCAGTCTCTTAGTGGGCTCTCTTGGGCCCTATAAATTAATAGTTTAGTCCAAAATAAATGTAATTGGGCCTCTTAAGAGAAAAAATTAGATCCTGGCATTATATGCCTAGTGATTTCTTCTATACCCAAAATAAAAAGATCTATTTGACCATTTTTATAAAACCTTAAATTGTACTGCACAAAATCAGAAAAAAATAATAAAAAAGTGATAATAAAAGTAAAATAAGAAATGTGTGATCGTAATTTGGAAAATAATTTTTTTTAAGAAAAAAAAAGACAAAAGAAGAATGTGAAATTGGCTTTTGTTATGCTAACTTTCACCTCTTTTGGCCTTTCCATTTTCACAAGAGCCTCTCTTCACTTTTTCATCTTTCAGTTTGTTTTATTTTTTTCTACTTTTCATTTCTTTTTATACCATTTTAACTAAGTAACTATGGCCTGAAAAATGTTATTCATTTCACATTTTACAGGTTCATAAATCAAACTCGGAAAGTATCTATAGTCGATTAAATTCACTTTGCTGCATTTTCCGTCACCGATCAACTTCAAGAAATCATATATTCTCATATAATATTTGTTTAAATTTAAAATTATGTTTAAATTATTATTTTGATCTTGTTGATCTAATTATTAACAATATATATATATATATATCAAGTGTTTTCTTAGAATAACTTTATTTTGTTGGGATCTAAAGTTTTCTTTACGGCAAAAAAAAGGTGTAATGACAATAGTAATATAGTTTGAGTGATGACATTTTATACATGAACATCAAAGAAAACAAGCTTTTACTTGACGCAAAACCCTTTGAAACATAGTGTTCCAACTCCAAACATGTCACCTGATTAATCTTTAAATATAAGCTTTGATGCAAAATCAGTGGTTATTAGCAAAAACAAAGTACATACACAATAATAAATCAATTATCAGAAAAAAAAAAAAAGAAAAACCTAAAATTGGTTAGAGAGAGAAAGATGAGCTGGAGACAGATAAAGAGAGACGTAAAACCACATGGGAAGATGAAAGTGGCGTAGATAACTCATCTCCCACATGCTTCTCCTTCCCCTCTCTCTCTTCCCATGTGATTTCCTTCTTTTCCCTTTTTTACCCCTTATTTTCTTCTTCTTTTCATTTTTTACCCCTTTCTTTTTTGTTGCACTTTTCCCCCATCCTCTTATGTTACCCACTCATTCATGTTTACACAGATCCAAAGTAGTATCTCCATTACTCACAAAAATACAATAATGCCGAGGGTGTTCCGTCCAGTTTCATTTCAGCGCTTTCGTATAACTAGAAATGTATTAAAATTTTGACGTGTTTATTGATTACACATAAAACTAAATTAAAATTAATTATACTCCAACTATCACATGTAATACTAGATTATGTGAAGTTTGTTCATCTTCTTAATTGCATACAAAATTAAGATTAAAAATCTAATTGTACCTAATTTTGAATTTTGATTTTTATGAAAATAAATAGAAATACTGAATGGGAATCCGACCTGTACTCGAACGAAACCCAATCTAAAAATTAAAAATATTCGAATGAGTTTTAAATCAATTGAACAATTGAAAACCCGAAATACTTGACTCAAAAATGGTTTTATTGACGAAAAGCTATTTTGATTGTTTGAGTGATTTTGATGCTATGTATGTTAGTTTGGATGAAATTAGATTTTTAACTTTAATTTTGTGTACGGTTAAGAAGAAAGACAAATTTCAGATGTTTTTGATATTATAGGTGATAGTTCCGATGAAATTAAATTTTAATTTTAGTTTTGTGTGAAATTAACAAATATATCAATATTTAGATATATGAAAGTTTAATCAAAATTTGATTTTAGATAACTGAAATTTGAATTTAGGTTGTATATTTTTATAAAAAATTCTTACAACCAC
>JAKUCM010007270.1:0-21770 GCA_023374145.1 Lepidium sativum | reverse complement strand
AAGTATCTGCTCTCTTTCTCTTTCTCGTAATCATCGCTTTCCCGTCGATCTACTGAGCTCGAAGCTCAAAAACGATGGTGTCTCTGTCTGTTGCTTTGTTTGTATTGTATTTCGTACTAAGTTAGAGATAGATAATAATAGGATAGGAAAAACGCTCAAGTGAAAATGACTAGTTACAAAAATAGCAAAGTTAATATTTCTAAGTACAAAATGTTAGAGGTTTTCTGCATTTTCCGGAAAAACAAGATTCCTACTTTATGGTACAAATCTTTTTAATAGAAGTCTTCGTTTCTCTAGTAGGCTGATGGATCCGACCAACGAGGTCCATGCCCAAATTACTCATAAGACGTGGTCAAGTTCGAGGTGACGTGGACGATGATGGTCGACGTGGTTGACCATTACTGGCGGAATTCTAAATTTATGATTTTATGCTATGGCAGTAGATTCCAAGTGGACCAAAAGGGCTGTAAGCCTACCTCCAATAATAGCTCCCCAGTTTGGTGCGAGAACTAACACGTAGTTACCGAGCTCAAAATAGAGCGTTCGCGCGCGTGGATATTACTGCTACGTGTCACATTCTGATTAGCTGAATCATGTGGCTGATTTGACGTATTTGTCACGCAGCTGCGTAATTTCTAGGGTTTCATGCTCATAATTGTGCGACTCCTCGGTTGTCGCACATCTCTTCTATAAATAAGAGATGGGTTTTGATTTTTCCTCACAACTTCGCAAATCCCATCAGCCATGCATTCTCTCTTTTCTCTATCTTCGTTTCTCCCTCTACGTGTTTGTTTCCTTTCCGCAATTGTGACCATGGGCTGAGGCGCATTTGGGGAACCATTGGTCGAGGTTTTGTGTTCGTCGCCATCGAGGGTTATGTTGTCATCTTCGGCGCGCTCGTCTGGGTCAAGGGAAGTGAGTATGTCAGCTTTATCAGGGATCTAATTGAGGGCGTTACATCAACATCACAGTCAACTTTGAGAGTGATTTCACCGGGACTCGCCAAGGCGGGATTGAGTGAGGCCAATCTTACTCGTGTGAGGTGCTCCTCGTAGGGGATTTATGCCTAGCCAAATCGGCTACATGGTGATGTCAAGGCGGAAAAATTCTTGCTTCGTGCCATCGACGCTGAAGGGAACGAGGCCAATGCAGAGGTCACTAACAACGCCGAGGTCGATAAGGGAAATAGAGTCGAGGCCGATGAGTGAGACATTATCGAGGTTGGTTTAGGAATTGTCGAGGCCGATTTAGGGAACACTGTCAAGGCCAATTTAGGAAACAGTACCGAGGCCAATTCAGGAAATAGCGTCGAGGTCAATTCATGAAACATTGCTAAGACTAATTTATGAAACAGTGTTGATGTCAATTTAGGAAACGTTGTCAAGACCAACTTAGGAAACAGTACCGATGTCAATTCAGAAAATATTGCCGAGGCTAATTACAGAGTTTTTGGTTCCAGGGACAGTGTTGACGAGGTGGAGGTTCGACGTGATGGTCTGTTGAGGGACATAGGACCAGCGATTGAAGCTGGTGCAGAGGGTTTTTCGGATACTGATTTTGGCGAGAAGGTTAACCGCCTTGTAGAGCTTCCACAGCGTCGTCAGGTCGCGCAGTGGCTGAAGTTGTTAATATGTGCCAGATAAAGATGCATTGTTGTCTTCGTGTGCCGAGGCCATCAAAGAGTCTGTGGTCACCTTAACCCGGGTACATTTGCCTTTACGAGTGTTTTTTTAATGATTGTGGTATGTGGTTCCCCTTGCCACACCTTCTTGTTGATTATTATTCTCGTCGGATGATGGCCTTCACGCAGTTGTCTCCTGCCCCGGTCGAGAATATTATAGCATTTGTTGTGCTTGGTGCAGAGTGCGGCGACAACGTTACCTGCCACTTCTTCGAGGAGGTCACACGTATTTCTATGAATCATGCTAAGGATGGGACTTGGTATGTGAGAACGAAACCTGGGCATGGCGTCGTGAACGGATTCCCTAGAAAAATTAATGGTTGGTGAGACCGTTATGAAAGTCCTGGTAGAACTTAACTTCTTTTCTTTAAATTCCAGTATGATATTAACTTGTTCAAATGTTTTGTAGATCGTCATCCTTCCTCGTTTAAAGCTTTTCCAGAAAATTTCTTTGACGACCTCGACCATATCAAGTAACTTAGGGCGCATCGGTGGCCGAACATACATATTGACAAAGTTAGACGCAACTGTAGGAGAGTGAGAGAAGGTAAGACAATACTCCCCTGCTTCCCCGAATGTTTTTTTTAATTTTTTTACTAAGTTTGAGATGTGGCCTCGTCATGCAGCATCGAGCCAAAGAATACAATGAGACAAAAGAATGGCACGTTATGCAGAGGAGTTTGCCAACGAACTTCTGATTCTTGGTATAGAGGATGACGAGGTGGTCACGCTTGAGAAGGTTGGAGGGTATGAATTCAGGTCAGGGTGACCAGGCAGAGGTCGAGGGTTAGCATGCTGAGACCAACATTGCCACCCGGTTCAACGAAGAAGTTTGAAGAGGCTAGCTGAGGACTCTGGCGGGCTGTCCGCGGATCGCACAAGAATGAGGGCCCGAACTGACAAATTTTCATAGAGCTCTTCCTTTGGCTTCGATATGGCCTACCGAGGTGAGGTCCCACTAAAGGTTCGGTGTGTGGTGCAATAAACAAAATAGCCGAGGATCAACTTATTGGCGACGCAGCCGTCATGATGGTCAAGGTTGGCCTCGTGTACACACTCAAATTCTTTCTAAATCTTAAATTTCATAAGTATTAACTGTGTTTGTTTGCTCATGTAGATTTTCAAAACTGTCAACCTTGTCAGCGAGAGGTACAAGAAGCGTCTTGCCGAGGACAGAGAGGTGATAATAATAAAGTGTGATGTGTCCAAGTATCGTAAACGGGGAAAGGAGTACGAGGCAAAGGTCGAGGAGGAGAGTCGAGAGTTGGCTCGACAGAGAGAAAACAAAAGGGCGTTTCAGGCTGAGGTGGAGAGGTTGCGTGAAAGAGCTGAAGAAGTCGATGAAAAAGTTGTTGCACACCTCGACATCTTTAAGGAAGAAGTGGATAAGATTGAAGCTGTCTCAAAGAAATTGATGGAGAAGGTGGCCGCCGAACGGGCTCATCATGCCGAGGAGAGGATGGCCTATGAGGAGAAGATTTATCATTTGGGCGAGTATGTAAATGCGACACGGGAAATTTATGAGTCATGTCTGAATTTGGTTCAGGCGGGAGGAACTCTTAGGATTTGTCGTATCATGAAGGAGAGAATGGGCATTACCATGCCCGACCGCGTTCTTGCAAAGTTGGAGACTTGGAGCTTTTGGATTTTCCCAAGGAGGACTTTGCGTTGGTCGAGCTGGAACATATGCAAAAGGTTGGTTTCCTTGAGTCGTTTTCCGGATTTGGCGAGGTCGTAGCCGAGTACGATTCTTGAAGGTAGGAGGATGTCGTCGCGGTTATCGGTGCCAAGGACATTGGTGATGGCGAGCAGCTTTAGTTTTTCTTTTGTTGTTTAAGACTTGTATTCTTTTGTGCTTTTAGATTTTTGGCATGGGCTATAATGTGTGTAGTTAAATGGAGATGAACTCTTTTCCCCTTTTTGTTCCTTTGAGATTTTAGCCACGACCACAATATATAGTTAAACGGATATGTACTCTTTTGTCTTTGGATATTTCGGTTGCGGATGTGATGTACGAGGCCAACTCGTTTCCTGTTAGTGAAATCTATTTTCTTATGTGTGCGTTGGGTGTCTTTGTTGAGGTATTGTAGTCTGCTCGCCTTTTAGTTTTTTTTTTTGTATGGACGAACTTATAATCTGATACAAACAGTTCGTTTAAATTTTAGGAACTGAGATCGCTTAAACACTTTTAGGAACAGAACTATGGTCTAGTTTACCTTGTTTGCCGGTGGGAGAACTGAGCTCGGCTTAAACACTATTAGGAACTGAGCTATGGTCCGATATAACTTATTTTGTTGGGACTGATTTATCTAATAATTTTAATTGATGTTATGGCCGCGCCCGGACGTAATTCTAAGATTTGTTCAATGCAAATATTAAAAATTAATACGAAAAGATAGGTATTCCGAAAGGATTATGGACGAGGAGTGCTTTAAGGTTTGGCATCGTCGTCGATACTTACTAATGAAATCCTTTGAGGTTGTTGACGTTCCAACTTCGTGGCATCATATCTTTAGCCATGGTTGCGAGTTCCTAGACACCGGGTTTGACGATCTTGGAGATTATGTATGGACCTTCCGAATTGGCGTCGAGCTTTATGGTGTTGAGCTCGGCTATGTTTTCGAATACTTTACGCGGGATGAAGTCGCCGCACTCAAATTGGCGGTGTCTAACTCTTTTATTGTAGTATTGTGATGCATGTTGCTGAAAGTTCTGGACGCGTAGTCGTGCCTTGTCGCGGGTTTCTTCGAGGTTGTCGAAGGCTACTGTGAAGTCTTTCATTGTTAAGATTTTAGTTGAGAGTGAATACTTCAATCCAAACAGATTGTGATTTCACAGTTTATTGAGGTGAACTTATTAGCAGGCACAAAATCCAAAACTTTTTACGTTTTGAGTGAGTGCTCTTTTGCTGGAGTATTTTCCACAGGCGCCCTCGTGCACTTCGACCATGACGCACTGAGTTTCGTCTCTGTGGATATATTTGAGCACAACGCCACTTGAGGTTCATATATACAGGTTTTCTTCCATCATTGCGTAGTACGCGCTTCTAGCTTTCAGGCGTCTTGCACTCCATTTGTCAGATAGGAGCTCTCCGTCAGTGAGATACTCCAGAATTTATGGGGTCGGACTTTCCGTCAAAGGTGGGACCTATGACTTTCATGTCGGGGTGAAATGAAGTGGTGGAGAGTCGCCTCGTGAAAAGGCGTATTTTGTGCTTAGGATAGTACACGTGCGGTTTCTGGCACAGAGCTCTGAGATTGGTATAACTGGGCTGCCATGTCGCGTACCTCGTTTCACAGGGCGCATATCTCTGCTTCTCTAGGGTCATTACTCATCGAAGGCGACGTCGGTGCTTCTGCTTTGCTTTCGGGCTGTCGCGGCTCAGGTGGCTCATTGGATAGTCTTCGCTAAAGACGAGGTGAATATCGATTTGTTTGCAGGTCAAGCGCGGCACGTAGGTGGGTCAGCATGCCTGTTGATGCTTCTGATATGTTGGTTGCGCCTTCCATGCGTTCTACCATGGCCAGAAACGAATCAGCCTAATGATTGGCCTCGTCCGCTGGGAGGGTTTTCTCTGTGCCGATGCAGATGGAAGTTTAGTGTGTTGAACGCTTTTTGGTGTTGACAACGACGTCTTTGGGGTGAGTGATCTTATCGAGGTCGTCGGTGTACCGGGGGTACTTTTTTTATTGATGGCGGGATTCGGCCAGTCATTTTGCCACATATGCGTTGAGAAATTCTTTTTGCCCCTACTTCTAGCGCCAATTGTTTGTATTGGATTTCATACTAAATTAGAAATAGATAATAATGAGGTAAGAAAATTTGTCTTATTAAGTGAAATGACTGGTTACAAAATTGGCAAAGTCAATATTCTAAATACAAAATGTTAGAGTTTCTCTGCCTTTTCCGAAAAAACGAGGTTCCCACTTTTTGGTACAAATCTCCCCTTTATAGAGGTATTCGTTTCCCTAGTATGCCGATGAGCCGGTCAATGAGGCCCATGCCCAAATTACTCAAAATACCCATCAAACTTTGGAGACTTTGGGTGATGTGGCACACAGTCGGCGATGTGTTTGAGCTCGAGGTGATGTGGCATGCAGTCGACAACGTGCCAAGCTCAAGGTGATATGGCACGCAGTCGACAACGTGCCAAGCTCGAAATGACGTGGACGATGATGGTCGATGTGGTCGACCCTTATTTGTGTAATCTTAAATTAATGACTTTATGCTCTGGCAGTAGATTCCAAGTAGGCCAAGAGGGTTGTAAGTCCACCTCCAACAATAGCCTTCCAGTCAAATCCAAATTATAAATGTACCAAGAGAATACAGAAAGAAAGAATGAAAATCGACTGTTTGTCGAGACGTTTCGAGAGAATGAAATTGTTTATTTTTAGCATAAACGAATCCAATTCCGCTCGATTAGTTTTTGGAGATTATATTATTGCAAAGCAAATCCAATTCAACTCATATTAAAAAAATGACTAATAAAAATTAAAATTATGCGATGGCGGTTATTTATACAGCTCTTATTAACCACTCTTCGGGTTATGAACTCCTTCCAACGCCGTGAATGTCTTTCTCTTATTCTCATCACTAGACATTCTATAAAAATGAAATAAAAAAAAATAGAATAAGAATTGGATCTTCGGTCAAATGTAGTCAAATTGAAATCGCTAAAGCACTTACACAACAATTCTACGGTCTTTAACTATAACACTTCCCCTTGTACTCCGGTCACCATCAACTCGGTTTAGGATAGTTTTTCGAGTCGAATCCAGATTATAAATGTACCAGGAGAATTCAGAAAGAAAGAATGAAAATAGAATATATGCTGTCACGTTTCGAGAGAATGACATCGTTTGTTTTTAGCATAAGCGAATCCAATTCAACTAGATTAGTTTTGGTAGATTATATTATTGCAAAGGGAATCTAATTCAACTCATATTAAAGAAAAACAGTAAACTGAAATCGAAATTAAAAGTTGGCAATTATTTATGCGGCTCTTATTAACCACTCTTCGGCATATTAACCTCTTCCAGCGTCGTGGATGTTTTTCACTTATTCTCATCACTAGACATTTTATAAAAATAAAACCAAAACAAAATAGAATAAGAATTGGATCTCCAGTCAAATAAAATCAAATTGAAATCGCTAAAGCACTTCCACAACAATTATATGGTCTTTAACTATAGCATTTCCCCTTGTACACTAGTCACCATCAATTGGGTTTGTGATGGTTTTTGTAGTCAAATCCAGATTATAAATATACCAAGAAAATGCAGAAAGAAAGAATGAATATAATATATATGTCGACACGTTTTGAGAGAATGACATTGTTTGTTTTTAGCATAAGCGAATTCAAATCGATTAGTTTTGGCAAATTATATTATTGCAAAGGGAATCCAATTCAACACATATTAAAAAAACAATAAACCAAAATCGAAATTAAATGATGGCGGTTATTTATGCGGCTTTTATTAACCACTCTTCGGCTTATTAACCTCTTCCAACGCTCTGGATGTCTTTCTCTTATTCTCATCACTAGACATTCTATGAAAATAAAATCAAAACAAAATAGAATAAGAATTGGATCTCTAGTCAAATAAAATCAAATTGAAATCATTAAAGCACTTACACAGCAATTCTATGGTCTTTAACTATACCACTTCCTCTTGTACTCCAATCATCATCAACTGGGTTTGGGATGGTTTCTCCTGTCGAATCAAAATTATAAATGTACTAGGAGAATGCAGAAAGAAAGAATGAACATAGAATATATGTCGACGCGTTTTGAGAGAATGGCAACGTTTATTTTTAGAATCAACGAATGCAATTCAACTCGGTTAGTTTTAGGAGATTATATTATTGCAAAGTGAATACAATTCACCTCATATTAAAATAAACGACAACCCGAAATTGAAAGTAAACGCCGGCGGTTATTTATGCGGCTCTTATAAACCACTCTTCGGCTTATTAACCCAATTATATTGCCTTTAACTATAGCACTTCCCCTTGTACTTTGGTCACCATCAATTGGGTTTGGGATGGTTTCTCCAGTCGATACCAGATTATAAATGTTCCAGGAGAATGCTGAAAGAAAGATGACTACCCCCACGAACCCCATCCCAGCAAAACCAAACAAGACATACACGAGAGCGACGAGACACACAGCCATACTCGCTTGAGATAAAATAGCTAGAAATATGAATTTACTGGATTTCCACCTTAGTGTGGCATCAATAACGGCAAAAACAACCGATCCAAACCAAGCATAAGCCGCTAGAGCTACCATCTTCCAGATCTCCGTTTCTTTAAGAAACGAGCTAACGTGACCCGCACAAAAGACAAAGGAGGCATGAGAGCTCTTTGAAAAAATCTCCAGACAATTGCTTGTTGATTTGCTCAAAGCAAGCTTGACACAAAGGAGGATATAATGTTCTAATAAAAATATGATCTATTAAAAATTATGATAAGTATGAAGGATTTGTAATTATGTTTATGTCAAAAAAATTGAAAATTGTATTCAATCGAATAAATATCTTTTTAAATATTGTTTAGATAATTTCAAAATTTAAGAGATCATTATATTTTTTTAAAAATAAAAAGTAAGTCAAAATATCAAAAAATAAATTAATTACGAATTTATATAATATAAATATTTATTCTAGTTAAATATGTATTTTATGTAATTATCTACCTTATAGAAAATAAAATAAAAAATCGAAAATACAAATAAACTATGTAATTATCTATCTCTAAATTTCGTATCAATTTTTGAAAATCTTGGAAAATAAAATGTGAATACTCAATCTACATAATAATACTAAAACTTGAATATTTTTCGGTTATGAGGTCTTTAAATCTGGATTAGTAAATTTAATTTTTAATTTATGTGTTTCAATCATGTTCAATATTAAGTTAAGAATAAATAAAAAATGAATAGCAATTATAACATTTTGTACAATGATTGCACAATACATTATTAGGAATGGGTATGCCACCAATATTATCGTTCTATGAAGCCTTTAAATCTTGCAAATAACTTGGAAATAACCATTGATTTGTATTACCTTTAAATTTCACAAGTTTCTTTTTTATAAATTTTCCAATTTATTCCAAGAATGTTCTTCACATCGATACATTAACAAAATTTACCTTCACTAAAAGCAAATATTGGAGATTGTAATCCATTTTTGTTTGTTTGTTTAAATGTTTTTAATGACTTGTATTTAGGCTATATTTATCTATCTCTAAACTATGTAATTATCATAATTCAATGATAAACAAAATTGAATGAGATGTTTATAATATATTAAAAATGAATTATGTTTGCTTTATATTAAAAAGGAGGATATAATGTTCAAATAAGAATGTTATCGATTAAAAATTATGATAAGTATGAAAGATTTGTAATTATGTTTATGTCATATAAATTGAAAATTGTATTCAATCAAAGTAATATTGTTTAACTAATGTTTGGATAATTTCAAAATTTAAGAGATTATTATATTTCTTTAAAAATAAAAAATTAAGTCAAAATAAAAAAATTAATTACGAATTTGTATAATATAAATATAAAATTCTAATTTTATATGTATTTTATGTAATTATCTACCTTATACAAAATAAAAAAAAATTATTAAAAATACAAGTAAACTATGTAATTATCTATCTCTAAATTTAGTATCAATTTTTGAAAATTTTAGAAAATAAAATTTGAATAATCAATCTACATAATAATACAAAAACTTGAATATTTTTGGTTATAAGGTCTTTAAGCCAAATCCTTTTCTAAACAAGTTCTTGGTCCGGCGTTGAAGACTACAAACTTGTAACCATCTTTGGGATAGATACATTAGAGCTTGAATCTGTGGCAATGAGTAAGCACATCAGCTATGGTATTCTTTACTGATCGATCTCGATTTTGTTGATCAAGTATAGCAATCGCTTCGTTTACTAGAGTGGTTTTCGTAAGAAAGAATCTCATATCTTCTTCTCTAATTCTTAGTAAAATCTCACGCAGTCTAGTTTCTTTTCTAACTGTGCTGTGAGTTTGATTGTCATATACTCATATCTAGTTTTATTTTCTATGTGCACTTTTGTTTTTGATAAAAAAAATTGGAGTAATGGTTGCTTTAACGTGCTTCAAGATATATACACTTGTTAGTACTTTCTTGTGTTTGGATTTGGTGTGATATATCCTAATTATAAATGATCCATTCTTTACAGATTTTTGATCAGTCAAAGATGGTTCTTGTAACATCATTTGGTTTATATTCTTTCGATGACAGATTTGTATAAATAATATGTTTCTCTGTTTTTTAACATTGTATAGTGTTCAAATTGCAGCTAAAACAAGTGATGCAGATTCTCTGTCTTCGACATGTTTAGTGATTATAAACTTGTTTTAACAATGAAGAGGTAGATTTATATTTTGGACGTGAGACTTTACGGTATTTATTTTTGATGTAATAGGAGACTCTTTAGTCTTAAATTCTAAATTATTTACCTTTCACTTTGATTAAATATATTTGCGCATAAAATTATTACAAATTGGATAGAATGTCAAGTAGATCGTGTCATTGACCAGAAAACCACTCAAGTGCCTTAAACTACCAACAAATTTCTGAGGAGTATTTTGTGGTAATTTTTGCATAAATTGTTTGGACAACGTGTAACTTCTAACTTAATTGCACCTCATGAGACCACTGATGCAAACCAAAATATCATCTCAACAAAATCAGCAAAACTTGTTTCCTCATCCATATCGAAATCTATACACCCTTTAGATTTGTCAACAAAAAAGTACCACATATTTTTCTCAAATTTCCATTTTCCACTCACAATCACAATTTGATTCATTGATAGGACAAGACAACCAACATTTGATTAAATATAAGTTTACAACGTAATGCTTAGACCATAAAACTCATTCTCATGGAGCTTCACAGTTAAAATTAATCTATTCTTTCATGAAAAATAAGTTTTCCATCAAATAACAAATATGTCTTTTTTGACGTCAAACAAGTCTACCATCAAATAATAATAAGGCTGCCATGAAATAAGTGTAAAATCTACCAGTGAGTCAAAATGACTCTACCATCAAAAATATTTATGTCATAATTGATGCAAAAAAAGTCTGCCATCGAATAAGACAAAGTATAGCATTAAGTAAAGGAAAAGTTTGTCATTGAGTCAAAATAAGTCTACTGATATATATGAATTCTGTCTTATTTGACACAAAATAAATCTACCGCTGAATAACAATAACTCTACCAACAAGCAATCTAAAACTCTACCGTTACTAATAAATAAATATACCATCAACCTAAAGAGACTCTTGAAAACAAACACAATATAAGTCTACCACATTAAACAATAATTCTACTGTTAAATAAAGTAAAACTACCCTCAAGTAGAAAATAAGTTTACCGCCAGACAACAAAATATGTCATAAATAAGTTTACCATTATACATAAATAAATTTTAATGTCGATTAGGAAAAAAGTCGACTGCTAAACGTCAAAGTTGACTATATTCCAAAGACTAGAAAGTCTACTACCAAATAATTGAAAATCTACCATCAAACAAAAATACATTCTACCACAATGGTCAAGTTAAGTATACCATTGTGTATAAATTCAACTTAAAATAAGTCTACTACCAAATAACAAAAACCTACCATCAAAAATCAAATAAATCTAATGATATACAAAAATAAGTCTACCCATGACAGATAAATCACTATAAAATAAGTCTACTGCCAAATAAAATCTACTATCAAAAGACAAATATATTTACTTTCGCACAAAAATTAACTCTACCGTCGCAGATCAATCAACGTAAAAAAAATCTACCATCAAATGAAACATGAATCTACCATAACTTAAAGGATAAATCTAGTTGTGGGTATTTTACTCGGACCCAAAAAACCGACCTGAAACCGATCCAAAATTTCAAGTTCGGCTAGGGTTCAGGATAAACAAAAGTAACCATCGGATTTTGGCATCGGGTCGGGTCCGGATATTATCCAATACCTGAACGGGTATCCCAATATCCAATTTTTGGGGGGTATTTTTAGGTATAAAATACACTCAAATTTCTTTTCTTACAATTTTATACCCGAATCAGAATAAGATTCAAAACCGGAAGCGAACCAAATTAGTTTTAGGTTCCTAAATGGGTATGGAAATTATGGACCCCGAAAAAACTCAAGCTTGAGAGGACTTAAACGAATAGTGCTCGGTTCCAAAACGGATAACAAAATCTCATACCCAAAATACCCGAATTTGATCGGGTAATATCATGAAGCGAAACTAATACTCGAGTGCCTAGGCTAGATAAATCTACTGTTGCATAAAGACTTTTTAAGAAACAATTTTACTATCAAACAAAATCATATATACCATCACACCAAAAAGAAATTCTAACATAACTTGATAAAAACAATTCTACCGTCAAACCATTCAAAACCCATATGTATACAATCAAATAAGAAATAAATAAAACTAATCCAAATTATTTATATAATAAAGTGCAACCTATAATATTATATGTGAAATATATTCATTTTATTATTGTCTAAATATATATTCCTTGCATAAAATATATAACCAAATGATGTGTCGATCATAAATTATAATATTGGCTGAACAGACATATCGTCGAACAGATGGATGGCAATAGATGTCTCAGTCAGGTATGATCGTCGCCTGAAGTTTGGAGATTTTAAAATTGGCATCTATGGAGAGCTCGGTTGTAGAAGACAAAGAGGAAGCTGTTTGTATCTCCAAAGAAGTAAGCAATGATAGTAACAAGTTTGTATACCAAATTCTCAATGGCCCTAACGAACTTTGTTTCGAGAATTTCCGAATGGATAAGCCTGTCTTCTACAAGCTCTGCGATCTCCTTCAAAGTAGAGCCTTATTGCGCCACACGAATCGAATCAAGATCGAAGAGCAACTAGCAATCTTCTTGTTCATCATTGGTCATAATCTTCGAACTCGAGCTGTTCGAGAATTGTTCGGTTACTCTGGAGAAACAATCAGCCGCCATTTCAACAATGTGTTGAATGCTGTCGTAGCAACTTCCATGGATTTCTTTCAATCCAATCCAAATTCTTCTGAAACCTTAGAGAATGATCCTAGATTCTATCCTTATTTTAAAGACTGTGTTGGTGTTGTTGATTGTATTCACATACCGGTTATGGTTGGAGTGGATGAGCAAGGTCCGTTTCGGGATAACAATGGCCTTCTTACGCAGAATGTTCTTGTAGCTTCTTCGTTTGATCTCAGATTCCACTATGTGTTAGCTGGTTGGGAAGGCTCAGCGTCTGATCAACAAGTTCTCAATGCAGCTTTGACTCGCCGTAACAAGTTACAAGTCCCTTCAGGGAAATACTACATTGTAGACAATATGTACCAGAATCTTCCAGGCTTCATTGCGCCATATCACGGTGTTTCTACTGATTCAAGGGAAGAAGCAAATGAAATGTTCAACGAGAGACACAGGCTACTGCATCGCGCGATTCACCGAGCTTTTGGAGCCTTGAAAGAACGGTTTCCGGTTCTACTATCAGCTCCTCCGTATCCTCTACAAACACAAGTGAAACTGGTGATTGCGGCGTGTGCATTGCACAACTATGTCCGCTTGGAGAAACCAGATGATTTAGTGTTTAGGATGTTCGAAGAAGTCACATTGGGAGAAGCAGGAGATGATAGAGGAATAGCATCAGAAGAGGAACAGGGACATGGGTTTACACCTGCAGAAGTTGAAGATAGTTTAATGTTAAGAGACGCGATCGCATCTGATCTCTGGAACCATTATGTCCAAAATCTGCCTACCTTCTAAACTTAGAAGCTGTTTTTAACAGTTTGTTTGTAATTTTTTGTTAGAGATTGTACAAGTCAAATAACACTATTTTGGTTTCAAGTAAAGAAAATCTTTACATCAAATCAAATATCCGAACACCTAAAGTATGATCACACCAATCTCAGGAAAGAAAAGACCAAAAACAGAGTAAAATACCAAAGCTGTGGAATCAGGAAATGATTTTAGCTTTTTGCTTTTTAGTAATCCATTTTCGCTTGGCGTTCTCTATAGCATCCTCTTTAAGTTTCATTAGATCTTGGAAAGACTGGTTAAACTGTGCCTCAATCAAGTTCAGTTCTGTCTTGAGATCGTCTGGGTACTCATTGTCTGAAATGGAAAGATTGTAAATGGTTGACATCATTGAGCAAGAATCCAGATATGAGCTCATAGACTCCGCATCTCTCCCACCTTCCATGCCAGCATTTCTGTTCGAGTAATAGTCTACTGATATGTCTGACTTCATTGATTGTCCTGCACCTTCTTCATCTTTCGAATTCACAGTCTGCTGATTCGCTGCTTCATGATCCTCACGGCCTAAATGTGGATTATGATGTGACGAGGTCCATTGAGAATTAAGTTGCATTATCAAGCTATCTATCATATTAGCTATCACAATAATCTCCTGACTTGTTAAATGCAGGTTCTCAACCATTTCCTCAGCGATTGCTGTTGCTGTATCTGAATCTAGATAGAAAGCAAAGTGTACGATTCTGCATTTACCTGTTTTCGTGCATTAAACGGATTCAGCAAATGAAAACTGTAAGACAGAAATTGAATAGAAGATTCTATTTTTAAATAATACGAACCAGACAAGTCAGCAATACGCAGAACCATTGACGCTGTGACATCATCACTCCTCTCTCCTTTCAACCTGAACTCTTTCTCCTCTGCATACCTTTGAAGTTCAATGGTTTGGCACCACTGGTAGTCTTCGTTGCTGGAGACGCTTTTATTTTCGTTGATGTCTACATCCATTGGATGGTGTTCAAGCTGTGATGGTCTGACAGGTTTAGATGCTGTAGTTGATGAAGCAAGAAGAGCAGTGTCCTTGGCTCCATTTCTTGCAAGGAACAGGTCCTCTGAGAGCTCAAGAGCAGTTGGTCTTGAAGGGGCAGGAAGAAGACATTTCTCTATAAATTCCCTAACTTGAGGATCATCAACTTTGCTGAGAGATTGAGGCTTTATGCCCTGCAAATGCATTAAGTTTCATCAAATACTCCAGTTTCAAAAAAAAGTTGGTGAACTCAAGAATGGTTGAAAACTTACAGAGGTTACTTTCTTATAAATTTGAGCCTGGTTTCTGCACTCATTGTATGGATATTCGCAGGTTACCATCTCCAACATACACATGCCAAATGAATAAATGTCCACAAGCTCATTGTATTCCTCATCATAAAGTTCAGGCGCCATGAATTCAGGAGTGCCTGAATACGCTCAAAAGTTTAAGTTACAGTAGATTTTTCAAGGTCCAGGAATGAAAATGTTTGAAAGTAATACCTATCACACTTCGAGCAGTGGGTTGCTGCAGAACAGTTGCTAGCCCGAGATCTCCAATTTTGATCTCACCAGTATTTCCATTGACAAATATATTGTCACACTTAAGATCCCGGTGAATTACAGGAGGGTTCTGAGAATGCAAATAGTTCAAGCCTGTGAGAATCTGCCTTGCCCAGTTCTTGATGGCCTTTGGATTGACCTTCACATGCTTCTTACGATATCTTCATATCAAAAAGAACTGGTGTCAATCCGAGTGATGGATAGGAAAAAGATAATGATCGATCATCAAATAGATGACAAGTGAGAAGATACTTACACCCTCAGACTACCAGAGGTGAAAAGCTCAGTGATCATGTTAATTGTCTTGTTCTTTTCGTCAACCCAAGAGTAAAAGAGTTTGATGATGTTTTCATGTTTCAGCGCTTTTAACAGATGAATTTCAGAATACAGCCTTTCAAGTTGACCAGGCATCTGCATCACATCCTCAATGCTAACTAGGTTCCAGGCAACTTCAATACCATCTATTTCGTCAAACGCCTTATATCTGGTTTATTGGAGAATTAACAATCAAATCAAATAATTGGGGTTGCAACTAAAGCATAAAAAGCATGCATAGGGTGTAGAAACCATACACCGTCTTGAAGGCTCCTCTCCCCAGGACATCATCATACTGAAGAATGAAAATAAAATAGACCATAAATCTTAGGCAAATAAGCAACAGAACATGTTCTTACGCTTACTTAATCCAGATGTATGTGTAAATAGCTTAATAATTGGAAACACAAAACAATTTGATAAGACAGGCATTGCTATAAGGCAATAATCATCACCATACGATCAAACTAATAGCTCACATTAGGTGGACCTTAGAAAGAGCGCTCATTCCAAACTAGGTCAAATAATCAAATCGTGTTCGTATATCCTTAGAATTTCAACAATTTAAATCCAACCAAGCGAGATACTGAATGCAAATCTCCGCGGTATTAAACATGAATCAACGAAGGAATATTTGCATAATTTCATGGAGAATCAGAGAGGGCGTACCCTAATGTAACGGCCAGTAGGATCTTTCTCGGTGATGTCAGGCTCTTCCATGGACGATGTTTGACCTAGAAATCCAGAACCAGATGCCATATGTATGCACAAAAAAAACAAGAGAAAAGAAAAAGAGAAAAAGAAAGATGTGGAGAAATGGAGGTGAGATTGAATGGAGAAAGGTGAGGTCACAAAAGGCTATAAGAAGAAGAAGCAATGGACGGAGACGGGACGAGAATCGGAGAAGGCCTCACGAGCGAAGCAGTAAGAGTCGATAGACGATCGAAATCGAGAACGGAAACGGAGTTTGGCGGCGAAGGGAATCCCCATCTCCGAAGTCCCGATATGGCGATCGCCCGCGTCGTGAATCCGTATCGAGTCTTTTAGACGATGAGCTCCCTCCATTGATCCACCATGATTCGATAATCCGAAGAGAATGCTAGAATGTAGAGATGGCGAGAGATGGAGGAGAAAGAAAGGAATATCGGAGAAAAGATGAGAATAAAAAAAGAAAAAAGAAAAAGATGAGAGGGCTTATCGGAAAGTCAAATGATCTGTCTTTATCGACTCACGCACATCTCCTTTTCTATTTTTCTATTTTTATTTATAAAATAGTATGGGCCTTCATGATGATGGGCCTTCATGATGATGGGCGTTCATGACGATGGGCCTTCATGACGATGGGCCTTGATTAATCGAGCGACGGCGGTGATAAGATCGGCGAACCACCCAACGACCTTCCAATTATCATTTAATGACTTCTTTTTATTTATTTTAAAAATAAAAGAATCAGGAATCAGAGAAAAGCCCAGAAGAGCCCAAGACGGAGAGAGATTGCTCTAGAGGATTCATTTCCGATCTCCTAATCTCCGGTCTCTAAGACGATGTACGTCAGAGCGCTTCCCACGACGGATGTCAATCGGAACACCGAGTGGTTCACCTATCCTGGTGTTTGGACCACTTATATTCTCATCCTCTTCTTCTCCTGGCTCCTTGTTCTCTCCCTCTTCAATTGTTCCCCTGGAATCGCCTGGACCATCGTCCATCTCGCTCATTTCACCGTATCTCTCTCCGATTCTCTTCTCTATTATTTGATTCCCCTTGATCTATTTCTTTTCAGATTCCAGATTTTAATTTTTGCGCCTGCTCGATCGCCTTGCTTCTTCTGATTTCTAGGTTACATATCATTCCTTCCACTGGAAGAAAGGAACACCGTTTGGGGATGATCAGGGAATCTACAATAGATTGACTTGGTGGGAACAGATTGATAATGGTAAACAGCTCACACGCAATCGGAAATTTCTTACCGTTGTCCCCGTTGTCTTGTAAGTTCTTCTTTCAAATCTAATGTCTCGGATTCTGTTCTCTTGTTTCCATTTTCATTAGGTTTAGAAAAGATACTAATGATCCTGTCTTTTTGCCTTTAGTTATGATATGTAGGAGACATATATGTATCGAAAGAGAGATGCTTTTTCTTCCGTTCTCGTATTTATCTGTGGTTTATGTAGGATAGATGATTTCTAAGAGCTTGATTTCTGTCGCGATTCTATTCCTTTGGTTAAGCGGCTGATATTTTCAAAGTCTGATTGGCATTACTATAGTTTATATAGGATAGATCTTGACATGACATCAGTTGTTCTTGCATATACACCAGACCCTTCCACTCAGCTTACTCTGAACTTCTGTTTATCTGTTCGCTGATTGCGCGTGGATCTAAGTTCCTATCATGATTGAATTCACTTTTTATATCCAAGAACCTTAGATTTAGGGTCTTTCTAATGTCTAGATAGACATTCGTTCTACACATAAGGTGTGTTGGCTGAATCTCTGGATTATGTAGTGCTGAAAAGATCTGATAAAACATATGATATAGGTACTTGATAGCGTCTCACACAACAGACTATCAGCACCCGATGCTATTTCTCAACACACTGGCTGTGTTTGTGATGGTGGTAGCGAAGTTCCCGCACATGCATAAGGTCCGAATATTTGGAATCAATGGAGACCAATGAGAAGAGAAAGAAGAAAAAGATATGAGTGTAAATGCGATATCGAGTGTTTGGAAAGTGGAATGCAGTCATTGGACAAGTGTAGGAGACATTAAAATCCCAACCCAAGCAAATGTGTTATTTAGTCCCATCCCATTGCATATCCAAACCTGTCTACTCTTTCTTTTGTTTCCTTTTCTTTTTGAGGGTCAAAGTCATATTTTGTATAATCCCATAACTGGTCTGGTCACAACACAAGTTGTTTAGCAAGCAAAACTAGGGTTTGAATGAATGAATTAATTAATTTATTTTATATAGATACTCTGCTTCTGATATGTAGATTCTTGAATATTAAGAGATGTAATCATTCATCACAAAGGTTTATTTAATATTCAAGAAGAGTAATCAAACATTATAGACATAAACCAACACAAACAAAGAAGAAAAATCCTCATAAGAGCAATTAAAGGAATGAGAGAGTTTAGTGAAGTGGTCAGAGGCAAGAAACACCGATTGAAGAAGGAGACAAGTGCCATGAGATTCCTTTTGTGTCGATTTTTTAATTATTGGTTCAGTAATTATTAGTAACTTGTGCTTCTTGTTTGTATAAGTTCTGTTTTGACTTATATCAATTTTCTTTTGTCTTTACTTCTATAAACTTGTAGTTTTCTAGATTTGTGAAGTAGATCAATCGGATATCAGAAGTTATGCAAATATAGAAAACTATTATTGGGAAAAACTCCATTAATTTAACAGAATCATAAACGACACAATTTCTTACAACGAGATTTCTTGCTATCAAATTTTCACTAAATTAAATATGTCACAAGCTCATATAACACTTTATCATATACTAAGAAAAAAAACACTAACCACTTAAATTACAAATTATGTGCCCCAATCAGTTTAGTTAGACCGAAAGTAGCAGCCATAGCTAACCATCCGCCAAGTAATATCCTAGCCGACGACTTTAAACATGGGTGTTTTTTCTAAACCCGCCCCTAACCACCCAAACATGGGTGCTTTTCTTAAATATTATCTAAAATATATATCACAAAGGTGTGCTGTCTTTGGTGAATAAGACCTAAGAGGTTGATGCAATGTGAAGAGAACTTGGTTCTCTCAGTCATAAAGGAGGAGGAACCCTCAATAGTCATGCTTGCGAAGTGTCAAGCCGTGGAAGATGATGAGGAAGGGTTTTTTCTCAAACATTGGCAAAGTGTGGAATGTATGAGTGTAGTCCATGAATCCATAGAGACAAGTGAAAGGAGCAAGCCACCTGATTAAAGGTAAAATTTCTATATGATTTGGTGTTACAAACAAGTGTGTGTTCTCTATGTGTTTAAGCTTTGGCTAGAAAATGCTGAAGAAAATCAAAGAAGTAGTCAAGAAAAGGTCTAATCTCAACCGTACAAATTTAGGGTCTTCTGATGAATATTATCACCGTGCAAAAATAGGGTCACGGTGTTGTGCAAAATAAGGATCATCGGAATGATACACATATGGTTAGGATTGAAATATATGTTTAAGAGCTAAACCAGAAAGGATCACATGTGCACTCTATGAGGCTTGTCTATCTCATATGACCGTTGGATACTCTTTGGTTCAAAAGAAAGAGGGATATTTCCTGATATATTATTTTTGTCTTCTTGTACATTGTTTAAAAACCTTAGCTATCATTGTGTATATATATGACTTGTTATATTCCGCCACAAACTAAGAAAAAACAAACTCCTCTTCACATATAATGTCCCTTTTCAGATCCAAACTCTCCTAATCTCAATTCTCTATTATTCTTCCAAATCTCTCGTTCTTTTATTCTCTATTTTCCAAATATATTATAAACTCTTATTTTCGCCTTATGCTTCTCCAAAACTAACATAAATGCAATGTGTGTTTTTGGAATCTTTGGAATGCAGTGAGAAAAGTCAATCTGTCATTTGGATTCCAACCTAAAGCAAATGGGGTCAATTTCCTATTTGACTTGATATATTTGTGGTCTCTTAGTTTATTATTTTGTATAACCCCATAACTCGTCTGGTTACTGTTACAACACAAGTTGTTTACCAAGCAAACTAGGCTAACTAGCTATAGGGTTTTAATGAATGAACGAATAGTTAGGGACGATCAATTTATTTTATATACACACACATACATACATACTGCTTCTAATAATGATATATATAGATAAATAGATTCTTGGATATTAAAGGTTTGATTAGCAACGACTTTCGCTGATAGAAAGCAAAAGTATTTCCAAAACACTAAAATATCAATCGTGCTCTAGGTTTATTTTTTTGTTTTTGTTACTCTAGAAAACTAATTTTTTATTTATGAAATATTTTTAGTAGTGGAAAGCCAAAAGCATAAAACCAAAATTTATGAATTTTACAAATATAAATTTCTAAAATATAAATTTCTACAATAAAAAAATCTACAGAAAAAAAAATGTAGACCAAAAAACCAATATCTTAATGCTACAATAAAGAATTCAAAGCTATAGCAGTTGCCAATCCGCTGCTAACAGATGTGAAGTCGAGTACAATAAGTTATCCGAAAGACGATATAAGAAATAATGTGAGTGACACAAGTTTGTATCTTTTATCATGGAAAAGTAATCAAAGAGAGATGTAAAAAAGAAATGGTAATGGGCCTATATCCTATATATGGACATTGACCAACAGAAAGAAGAAAATAAAAAATCCTCATGAGATTTGGAAAGATGAGTAACGACATGTGAAACTCAAGATTCCTTTTTAAAATGATTGGTTCTTCTCAGTAATTATTACTATTTTGTATTGCTTCTAATCTACTTCTAACTAATTAAGTAGCTAGCTGTTGTGTTAATGAGTCTTTGGAGTCTCATTTAGAATAGTGTGCATTGTGAATTACTATTCCCATTCATCTTTATCTTTACAATTGGTCAAATTGGTTATTTCAAACTTGTCAACATTCCTTCAGACAAAGTAATATTCAAATCTTTCAATGATTTAGTTGTTGATTGATTTATTGTTAACAAAGACATTCCATCACACACGTGTGGGTGTGTTCGTGTTCCCACCACACAACAAAGACAAATCAATAGTTCATATTTTCTTGTTGTTAACATGTCTTATTCTCAAGTTTCTTGTTAGTCATGTCCATGAGTGGGTGGGTCACATTAATCAGAGCTCACAACGCAATAACTTAAACACACGATAACCAAATCAAAGCATAACTAGTAGCTAAGAGAAGATGAAAAGTAAATAATTATTGAAATGAAAAGTGTGATTAGAAACCGCAAAGTTGACTCAGTAAACAATATTTGACCATTTCCAAATTTATTAGAAGAAAAAAGCGTAAGAACAGAGAAAGAGAGAGAAGACAAAAAGACAAAAAGGAAAGATCTTTGTTCGTTTGATTCCTACTCTTTCTTTCTTCGAAGAAAAAGAAACTCTGAATTCCCCCGACAATCTCGCTCTTTAACCCTCTCCTCCTATCTTTTGTCTTTTTTCTTCAAGATCAAACCTTTCTTTCTTTTTCTTGTTGAAAAACTCTTCCAAGGAGGTACCCGTGGCGACTTCATCGAATCTATGCAAGGTTTTGGCCAATAGACCTTTCTGTACAAATACTATATTGATTTCAGAAAGAGCTGAATTCTCGTGAAGATGTTTGTCAATCCTCACCATCTCTTCCTATTTCCCTCCTTTTTCTTCTTG
>JAKUCM010007269.1:0-11606 GCA_023374145.1 Lepidium sativum | reverse complement strand
GGCTTAGTAAGAAGGTCAGCTATTTGATTATTGGTCCGAACATGAAGTGTTCGAATGAGATCACTTGTAACCGCTTCTCTAACTCTATGACAATCAATGTCCACATGCTTTGTTCTTTCGTGAAACACTGCATTGTTGGCGATGTGAATAGCTGCAGACGAATCAAAAGACAGGGACATAATGTTTTTGAGGAACCTGAAGATCCGTGAGAAGATTTACTAGGCATTCGACTTCATTAACGCCAGATCGCATAGTCATGTATTCAGCCTCTGCTGAGGATAGGGAAACAGTCGCTTACTTCTTGGACTTCCAAGAGATGAGTGAATCGCCTAGAAACATACAATATCTGGAAGTGGACCTTCTTGTGTCTGTGCATGATGCCCAAGATGCATCAGTAAAAGCCTTCAATACAAGGTCATTGTCTGCCTGATAGTATAAGGCAAGTCCAATGGTGTTTTTCAAATAACGTAAGATGTTGTACACAACATTGAGGTGGGATTTTTTTGGAGCATAACCAAATTGGCATAGCTTGTTGACTGCAAAAGAGATGTCTGGCCGAGTTATGGTGAGGTACATGAGACGTCCTACAAGTCTTCGATATACAAGAGGATTAGGAAGAAGAGGTTCATCACTGTCTAGACAGAGCTTCAAACTCGGATCCATTGGAATATTAGATGGTTTGCAACCCAAGTAACCCGTGTCTTCAAGGAGGTCCAAAGTGTACTTGCGTTGACAAACTGAAATTCCTTTTGAAGATCTTGCTATTTCCAAACCTAAGAAATATCTCAAAGGACCAAGATCACGCAGTTTGAAACATTTATGTAGATCTGATTTCAAAGAAATAACAACATCATCATTATTGGAAGCAATGATGATGTCGTCTACATAAACAAGAACAACAACATATTGACCATTAATGTTCCTCACAAACAAAGTATGATCAGAATGAGATTTTCGAAAATTAAGTCTAAGGAGAACCTCACTAAATTTAAGAAACCATTGCCTAGAAGCCTGTTTTAAACCATAAATTGACTTATTTAACTTGCAAACAGGATTAGAGGGCAAAACAGAACCTGGTTTTGGTGTATACCCTGCAGGAAGAGCCATGTATATTTCTTCTTCGAGATCCCCATTCAAAAACGCATTAGATATGTCCAATTGATGAAGACCCACCGTTTAGCTGTTGAAACTGAAAGAAGAGCTTTTATTGTCGTCATTTTAGCCACGAGAGAGAAGGTGTCGACGAAATCTATTCACGGCTGTTGAGTGTAGCCTTTTGCTACTAATCTGGCTTTGTAACGCTCTAAGGTTCCATCGGCATTTAATTTTGTCTTGTATACCCATCTGCATCCTATAGCCTTTTTGTTTGAAGGTAATGAAACAATGTCCCACGTTTCTGCATCTTCTAGTGATTTGAGCTATTCATTCATCGCACTCAGCCACTCGTTAGATTTCTTTGCTTGAGTAAAGTTAGATGGTTCTCCAAACTGCATCACTGAACAAATATATGATTTATATGCATCACTCAAATCATTAAAGGACATATATGTTGCTATTGGATAAAGAATGTCAGTTTTGGTGAGATTGCAAAGGTAGTCATGCAAACGTCGTGGTGGTTTGGTCACTCGTTTGGCAGATATGGTTTGGATTGTCTCTTTTGGTTTGTTGTCAGCCACAACTTTATTTTGAACTTCTGCATCTGACATTGATCTTCCATGATTGGCAGTGTCAAATTCCGATTGCAGGGAGGTGTTTGGATTGGTCTCATGATCTGTTCCTGCCTTCAGTAAAGAAGAAAAATCAGAGAAAGCAGAATCAATATTTTGAAAAGGAAAGATGTTTTCATAAAGAACAACATTTCAAGAGATGTGAATGGAATTAGTTTCCAAATCCATCACTTTATATCCTTTGTAGCCCAAAGGATAACCCAAGAACACACAAGCCTTTGAGCGTGGTTGAAATTTGTTCCTTTGTTTTGGAGAACTGGAGCTGTAACACAGACAGCCAAATACACGGAGGTTAGTATAAACAGGTTTATGACCAATTAGCAGTTCCATAGGAGACCGATTATGTAAGAGATGAGTTGGTAATCTATTTATTAAGAAAACTGAGGTAAGGATACATTCTCCCCAATATGCTAATGGAGCCTTAGCTTGAAATATAAGAGACCTTGCCACATTCAAGATGTGTTGGTGTTTACGTTCAACTACATAATTTTGTTGTGGCGTTTCTGGGCATGATCGGTATGACAAGATTCCTTTTGATCGAAAGAGGTCATTGAATCATAACTCTGGTGCATTATCGGACCTTACACCTTTGATCTTTGCTCCATGTTGAGTCTCAACCATTTTAACAAAGTCTGGAAAATATGCAACACCTCACTCTTTGATCTCGTTAGATATACCCATGTTAGACGAGTATGATCATCTACAATACTTAAAAAAAACCTATAACCTTCATGAGTTTCAACAGAGAAGGGTCCCCAAGTATCCATATGTAACAAGTCAAAAGCATTAGAACACATGTTATTATTAGAAACATAAGGAAGATGTTTTTGTTTGGCAAGGGGACAAACAGAGCAATGAAAAGGGGTTTTATTCTTCTGTTTGAGACCAAGTACATTTGAAATTGTTTCAATCTTTGGTAAAGAAGGATGTCCAAGCCTATTGTGCCACAAAGAAATATCAACAACAGAATTAAGAGATACAGAATTCGAATTAAAAGAACTACTCTCTATGGAGTTTTTGTCTAAAATGTAAAGATTAAAAATCTTCTCAGCTTGTCCAATCGTCAGCCCCTTGATAGGATCCTGAATTAGACAAGTGAATTCATCAAAGACAATCCTACATTTTGAGTCTGCAGTTAGTTTACTAACACTAACTAAGCTAAGACGAAAATCTGGAATATAAAGAACATTTCTTAAGACAATGTGATCACTAAGACGAATGTCACCAATTCCACCTATTTTAACTTTGACACATGTGGGTAAAATGACAAATTTATCTATACTTTCAATTAAATGAGGAAACATGTCTATGTTGTGAACAACATGGTGACTAACACCACTGTCCACCACCCAAGACTTATCATTAAAAGCAGATTTGGTGTTTTGTAACATAGCAACAAGATGTAAAGTGGAAGAATTGAAAATCATACCATCAGTGGCTGTATCAGTAATTGTACCTCCTGATGTAAAGGCCAGCGACACTTTTGCGTCTGGAACAGGAAGATGCGAACTTATGAGAGATATAACGCCTTCCATTTGCTCCTTTGTGAGATTCTGCAACACTCCATAGATGGTGTTATCGCTTTGGTCCACAGCACTGAACTGAGCAATCGAAGGTTTAGGAACAGGTTGCTTGTTTTTGTGTTTGAAGCCAGGTGGATACCCATGTATCTTATAACATTTATCGACGGTGTGTCCTATGTAGTTACAATGGGAGCAGACAGGTCGTTGTGATGTCTTTTGATTGGTATAAGCAGCATTAACAACTGCAGAGGAAGCTGGTTTTTCCCTGACTACAAAAATATAAGCATTTTGTACCGGTTGTATACTTCTTTGGCTATGGTCTTGATCTAGCAGATTGTAAATCTCAGCCAAGTCTAGAATGGTTTTCTTCATAATGATATGACTTCTAATGTTTGAATAGGAGTCATTCAATCCAGCAAGAAACTTGATGACTTTAGAGTGGTTGAGTTTCGTCTGTATGTGCTTGCAGCATTGACAATTTTTGCAATTCTTTGCACAGTCTGTTCCATCCAAATCATCCCACAAGGTTTTGAATTTTGTGTAGTATGTTGACAAATCTGTTGTTCCCTGCTGCAGTGACCAAATCTGTTGGGAGAATTGATAAGATCTTGGTAGATTCGTCACATGAAACCTAGACATTAAATCTTTCCAAATCTCCGCTGAATCAGGAAGTCTGAGAATGCTGCCGTAAATTTCCTTAGAGACTGAGTTAAGAATCCAAGACTTAACCATACTATCACACCTAGACCATATTCGATAGTGGAGATGAGTTTCCGCAAGTCTTGGTAAACTACCATCAACAAAGACAAATTTGTTCTTCGCATCTAAGGCAATCGAGATTGCAATATTCCAAGTACTGTAATTTGTACCATCAAGAGTTTCTGAGATGATCGAAGAACCTGGATTATCAGCCGAAGTCAAGAAGTAAGGAGAATATTGGATTCCATTAAAATCGAGATTTTCTTGAGTCACAGATCTTGGAATCGAGTCATGAGAAACTTGAGAAGAAGGTTGATTGAGTTCTTCAGCTGGATTCGCAGGAGTTTCTGCTTGATCATTGCTGATCGAAGCTTAATTTCTTTCAGAATGATCTGAATTTGTTGTTCGAGTCTTTCTCTTCTTAATTGAACAGCTTCCTGAGACCTTTCTCTTTACTCTTCGGCTTGGAATCATGATTAGCAGGAGAGAAATTTGAACAAAAGATCGAAAAAGAAAGTGACAGAACGGTGAAATAACCGAACAAAAGAAGCTGAACGGTGAAATAACCGAACAAAAGAGGCACACCAAAGAAGAAGCAGAGCGATTCACCGGAGAAAGGGTCCGATTAATCAAAGAATGCTTATACAAACAAAGAGATCGAGATGGTTGAAAAATTCAACTGCTCTGATACCATATTGAGAGTGAAACTTGATACACGAAGAAGAAGAACTATTCTTGTTAATCGATTAAAGCTCAAAGTCAGAGATTACAGAGTATATATATGGAAGACAACACATATAGTAATCGAAGCTAAACCGTAAAACCAATAATGATTTTACTTAACCGGAACTAAACCGAAATTGAATCTAATAGTTTCTTATCTGTATTGACTGATTAGGAAGAAGCAATTTCACAAATGAGGAAGCTTTATTTACTATGTTTCTTCTGTATTTACTGATTAGGAAGAAGCAATTACATCAATGAGGAAACATTATTTCCTGATTTTCTATTTTTCTTCTGGATTTTTGCTTGATTAGCCTGAGTTAAGGGTTCGTCTGAGTAGTTGACATCTACAATCTAAAAAGAAAGAAATAATTTTTTTGATGCTTAATCTACTTTTGAATGTGATCTTCTTCACAATATGGTTTCTTGTGTGTTTCTCTTCATAAACAAAGTTCCAAGTCCTTTCAATGTTTTCATACAGGAGCAAGCTTAAAGAAATGAGTGGTAGTGGGTTCATACAGGAACATTCAAATTGTTTCAGAGACAAATCTCTCTCTCTCTCTTTTTGGAATTCATATGAGCCATTGAAGCTTTAAACTGTGTTTTCTCGTGGGTTCAATGGATTATTGTGTAAATTTAGGAACAAACATTGCCATGGCCATTTCCATGCTTGGATTCAATTTATGTAGTCAAGTATAACATGTTTAATGTGGCTCTCTAATCAATATGCATTTGCTGCCTGCAGCCAAGAGATACTTGTTATGTAGCAAGCAGCGGATTGACTGCACTAGTGTACAGTGGATATCGGCCTGATGCCTATTCTTGGGACGATTTTCCACCTCTCAAGGAGATTCTAGATGCTGTGAGATTGAAACGCCAGTGCTCTGTGTGTCCCCTACACTATAGTGGTTGTTGGAACTAAACGTTTGTCTTTGGTCTTGTCAGATTTACAAAGCATTTCGTGGAAGCAAATTCAACAGCTTGTTGTTAAATAGGTACAAAGGTGCCAATGACTATGTGGCTTGGCATGCAGATGATGAAAAGATTTATGGTCCAACTCCTGAAATCGCTTCAGTCTCGTTTGGATGTGAACGTGATTTCGTGTTGAAGAAAAAGAAACAAGAAGAATCTTCCCAGGGTAATGAACCTTTTGAGTTAAGTCTTTAATCAAGTGTTTTCCTGCAAAACCAGAAACAAACTTCTTTTGGTGTGAACCTGCAGAGAGAACAAGAGATGATGGTGGAGCCGCAAGAAAGAGGTTAAAGAAAAGCAACAGAGAGGATCAATAAAGTTTGACACTGAAGCATGGATCGTTGTTGGTAATGAGAGGATACACTCAAAGGGATTGGTTTCATTCTTTGCCAAAGCGTGCAAAAGCAGAGGGTACTCGTATTAACCTCACCTTTAGGCTTGTTTTGTAACCTAACTAGAAGATGGGCTTGATCTTGATTGGCTTCTCTTCTTAATTCTATATATATACTTACTGATGTAGACATTTTTAAGAAGCTGTATTTATAAATTGAACGTGAAAATTTAACAGGAAGAGTGATAAAGTCTTTTGTTTTCTTATTTGTGTTTGTGTGCATACATAACCTATGGAGTATGTTCCATGGAAACTCCATCCGAGCTCTGTTTTCTGTTTTGGAACTGGAAACTTCGTATGAAGTGTGTTTTCTGTTTGGGAATCGGAAACTTGTGGTATATTATCTTTGGTGTGATTATTTATTTTGTTAACAATGTGTTTGTCTCATATATATAAAAAAAAGTTGAAGTTAGTTATGGGTTGGATTTTAAGGACAATTTATTAGAGAAAAAAATGTAATCTAAAGATAGTCTGTTAACCAAAAGAAAAATGATTTTTATTTGGTGAAAAAAAGTGATATTTGCTGTTTTTACCACTCTAATTTAATTTGTATTTGATCCATATAATAAAAGATTCGATATTGGTTATGGATTGACTTTGCCAATAATTTGTAAGATGAAAAAAGGTAATCTAAAGATAAAGGTTAACGCCTCACACCACAGTAGTGAGATTTCAAGGACTGATATTTAAAAGTTAGTAGGCTAGTTGACAAAAAAAAATAAAAATAAAGATTAACATAAATGGCTATTAGTCTAGTGACCGGTGGTAAATTCACTCAAAACAGCTTATTTACACAATAAGGATCGAGTCTCCGCCTACATTATATAAAAATTTGGCTACTGAATCGGCGAGCTGTGGTCTAATATAATATTTGGTTGAAAAAAATAGAGGTTAGCAGACAAAAAAATTGAAGAATAAAATGAAAAGCAACGGTCCACTACAATTTTTAAACTAAAAGTAAATAGTTTGACAGAACATAAAGGCAATAAACAGAAAAAATATCTTACTCTGTAGCGATTTTGTCAGTTTAGAATTTTGAATCCTTTTTGATTAAAGATGGTTAATCACAGAGTTATGGAGGAGAGAAAAATGGCGTCGAAGAGGAATCCGCATCATTCTACAGCCGATCTTCTTACTTGGTCTGAGAGTCGTCTTCCTAACTATTCCTCAGCCGCTAATCGCTCTAACCAGGTTCGTTTTCCGGCGAGAAACTCAATATTCGTCGAATTTCGGTATTTGATTATGTAAAAATGAGTATGAATTTCGTTCTGATTATCCATGTTTTAGCCGTCTGATGGAATGATCGAAGTACTTAGTGGCTGTCGAATCACCTGCGCGGAAGCTAAATCGCTTAATAAGAAGTAACGATTTTAATCTCTTTCTCTGTGAATTGAATTCTATGTTTCTTTTGGATTTTGTTAAGTTTTATGAAATTTAGTGATTATTTTACTGGTGAGATTCATGTTAAACTCGATTTGTGTGATTTAGGGTTTCGTTTGATTGATTCTCTTCAGAAAATGATAGTTTTTTTCTCAGTATTTCATATAGAAAGAATTGTTCTGGCCACAAAATGAAAGAGATGACTGGTAGTGACATATTCTCTGATAATGGTAAAGAAGATCCTAATCACCAGACAAGAATCCATTATCATCAAGATCAGGTTTTTGTCTCATTCACATACATTGTTTTCTATAAATGCTTCGGTTGATGATGATGATGATGATATTCTAAGCAATGGATTCTGGTTTTGCAGCAAAGTCAGATATCTTTCAGCAACGAAGATAATGTGACTCCAAAGAAACCCACCACTCTAACCTCAGCTGCAAAGCAAAAGGAGTTGAGTAGGTCTGTACAAACTGAAGCTGATTCAATGAGCAAGAGGAAACAAAACACGAATGCTAAGACCAAAGCAATGAATGGTCATGACATCTTTGCATCTCCTGAAATCCAACTTCGTCGCTTGTTGGCTGCAGATAGCAATGTGGAGGAATCTGAACAGAAGAACTCCAAGACCAAAGCAATGAATGGTCATGACATTTATGCATCTCCTGATATCCAACCTCGTCGCTTGTTGGCTGCAAATAAGAACATTGAAGAATCTGAACCGAGGAATGCTAAGACCGAAGGAGTGAGTGGTCATGATATCTCTGCATCTCCTGAAATCCAACCTCACAACTTGTTGGCTACAACACAACAAGAAGTGAAAGGAACTAGGAACGTGGAAGAACCTACAGCACCGAGGAACTCACATGCATCGGTTAAAGCCTTTAACGTAAGATACTCTCTTTTTACATTGTGATGATATGAATATTAGCTGACATGTTTTCATATCTTGTTTCAGCAGAAGCAAACCGGTAACAGACTGTTTAGTGAAGAACATGATGTGAAGTCATCAAGAAAGATACATAACCAGAAGGTTCAAGCACTCACAAGCAATGGTATCTTCAAATCTGATAAAATCCCACCTGGTTATTCGGAGAAGATGCAAAGCTCAGCTAAAAAACGAGAAATGAAAGGACACAATATATTTTCTGATGGAATATCAGAGTATCGAGATTACTATGGTGGTGCAAGAAGACCTCCAGGTGGTGAGAGCAGCATTTCATTAGTGTAAAAATAAGTATTTAATAAATTCAGTGTTGATAAACTCTTAATATGTTCATGTTTAGGTTCTTAGTATTTTGTTTGTGCTTTTTTTGTTTTGTCTATGTTTCTTATTCATAATACGTAGAGAACTTCAACATGTACTAATGCGTTATCTTCTCTTTTTGTATTGTGTTCTTTGTTTTGTTCATTTTTTTTTCATTCATAGAAAAGAAAGAAAGGCAACAAAAAGGTTTCAGGAGGGTCATAGTAAAATATAAACACGAGGATTATGTCCGGAATCAAAAGACCTGAACTAAACCGGACTGAAATAATGATGAAATAATGATTTGGTTTGGTTACGAATACTAAGAAAATACTCAAACGGAGGTTTTTTTTTTGTAAACGGCAAATTCATTGGGCCACAACTGACCGGCCCAATAGCCAAATTCCTACATAATGTAGACGGAAGAACTCGATCCCTGATTGGGCAAATGAACTGCCTTATGTGAACTTACCGTCTGCTACTAGGTTAAAAGCCATTTGCGAGTCATAATAAGGTTAGAAAAATACATTAAATAGCCAACAAAATTCAAAAAGAAAAAATTACGACTAACACTAGTTTTCGTAGCAACAACTATGTCCATAGCCAGAACTAGTCCAACAATAACAAAATTCTTAATCAATATTAAAAGAAAAAGGAAATTTAGGCCCTAAATACAAAAAATTGGATCCTAAATAATTTCGGGGTTGTCAAAAATTCTTAATAATTTTTTGATGAAATTTAGCCATTTTGTAATAAAGTTTGAAAATCCATCAAAACAAAAGATTTTCTAGAATTATTTATAAGAAGTGTTTTTGGTTAAATATATATAAATATCTACATATGTTGTTTTTCACCTAATTTTGACTCCATGACATCAAATTGCTTTCATTAATATAGTTGAGTTTAAAAATTTTATTTATGGACTGGATATTGTCGATTCATTAGTTGCTAACCAACAGAAAATTTGAATTTATATGTAAAGTGTATGTTGTTTTCATGTAGTAAATTTAGCTATCACTGATTCATTAAGAGGTTTCATTAATAAGAAAGACAAAGTATTACAAATATAAGAATAAGAACAAGTAAATAGTATGCAGAGGATACAAGACCATTCAAAAATCATCTTCAAGCAAAACTCCTCCAAAAGAAATCATGAAATTGGATGTTTAGCAATATTAATATCCTCAGGCAATTCAACATAACTTCATGAAACATGAACTTTTGATTAAAAGAGAAATGATTAGCTTCAATTGGATGTTTAATGTTGCTTAATGTTGGACCAAATCATCAAATCATTGGTCTTAAGACAAGACTACTTGAGACTGACTTTCGACAACGATACTCTTAACTAACTTTACCACTATTTCAGATTTCTCATTTCAAACAACTTCATTAATTTTTATTATTTTCAACAACTATCACCAAAACTTATGAGTTTGACATAATAAAATATTTATTTTGTTAGTAGCAATAAAATTAAGATTAACATTTATGTATCACTTTGTTACTATAATATATGTTGTATCTTTTTGTAGATTTGAATACGTATGAGTGATGTGACTGCATCCAATTAAAGTATCTATATATAGTTCATGTATTAATATATAAACTATTACTACTATCTAAATAAAGTTAACTTATGTATTATTAATATATATATAATGTAATTTTAAATATCATATCCTGATTATTATTATTAGGGATTAACTGTGAATAGACAACTTGTTTGACTCTAATTATATTCAAAACAGAATAAACTATTCTTAATTGGATGGATTAGTTTCCCACTTTCTCATTCATAAAAGTTTTTATTATATATAAGAACTTCTTGTTATTTTGGTCAACATAATGTAAATAACTTCTTATTCTAATTTAACATATAAATATTTAAATCACTTAATTATTTTACTTTACTAAGAAACTTTTGCTAATAAATAACCTAACATAAATTTAATGGATAAGGTTGAAAATGACATATTTCACAAACTTTATTCTATTATAAGGACTTATTCTGCTTTAAGATTTAAATATTCAAATCACTTAAATAATTTACTTTATTAAGAAGATTTTGCTTATAAATAACATACCATAACTTTATTGGATAAGACTGAAAATTCATTTGTTCCATAAATATAAAGATGCAATCTCATGACCAAGATTCTCTCTTCTTCTCCCAAAAATAATTTCTTCTCTTCATATATAATTTCATTTAAATATTTATCAGGTATATTCTTATGGGTCACCAGTCAGAGCCAAATAACATAAGCTATTTCACAAATCAATGTGGCTATTGCAAGAAGAAGATATCTCCAAACACTGATAACATCTACATGTATAAGTAAGTTCTTTTATCTTTCTTATATAAAACTTATCTACACTAAACAGTTTTTTTTTTGTAATTTATTCTTTCCCAAAACATTCAAGTAAATCTTTGAAAGTCATAATAGGCAATATAACTCTTTTACGTATTATTGAAAAGATTTTACAGTCATAAATATCAGATTTTTAGATTTTTATAAATAAATTTGAATTTATTGTCGTGAAGATTTCAGTTTGATATATTTTCATTATATTTTAAAATTTTAATGGTAGTTTGATTTGCATTTTAGATGAAAAGTAAAACTGCAGAAAATCTTTTTCTTTGTTTATAATCATTTCATTTAATTATTCAACTCTAATTTATTAAATTTTGTGTTTATCTATTGTGATAATATAGTGACACTCCCTTCTGTATAGAAGAATGTAGAGAAAAACAACAAGAGGCTGACAAAAGGAAAAAGAAATGACAGAAGATGAATTGGAAAATAAGAAACCATAATTGTTTTTATGTATCTAATTCTAATAGTTAATAGTTGTCATTGTTAAATTCCAAAACCATCATATATTATTTATATTTTTAAGAATGTATGGTGAAAAGTTCTTGACATATATGTACATATTTC
>JAKUCM010007268.1:0-29878 GCA_023374145.1 Lepidium sativum | reverse complement strand
GAGAGAGAGAGAGAGAAATATTGGCAACACGTTACAATGAAGCTGGTGAATTAGAAGCCTTAGTGCAATGGCAAGAATTGCCTTAACATGACAATAGTTGGATGTTAGTGAGGGACATCTTGCGGCAGTTTCCAGAGTTCAAGCTTGTGGGCAAGTATTCTATGCAAGGTGGGAGTATTGATATGTCGTGGAGAAGATATGTCAGGAAGAGGCCGAAGAACTCAAAACCTCGATTATAAGTGGAAGGTTCGGAAGTTTTGAAGGAAAAGTCGAAGCCTCTGTTAGTGACAAAAGGATCTAAGAATTTGGCTCTTCTCTGATGAGACGAAAGACTCTGAATGTGCCAGAGGGTCTCAAGTCATCGTTTAGAAGCTGAAGCAGCTGGTTCTTCAAGTTACGAAGAACAGCTTGAGCGATGGAGATAAGAGTTTATTGGAAATTCGTTTTGACAGTTAGAATAAATACTTGTATAAAATAGTTATCTTCTAAATTCAGTTTGGATCGTCTCAATCTCTTATAAATTGAGTATTGCGATTACATCTGTGATGATTAATAAAGGAGTTTACCAAGTTCAAACTTATCATTTTCCATTTTGCTTAATTACAAACAAACGAAATGTGTCGTGTTGGTAAATTTTGTGTTCAATCTGATTCAAAGCATATAAAAAGTTCAAATTCCTGATTTGGTCTAGAAACACAAGTTTTTTTTATGCTTAAACATTTTATTTTGGTCTAAATTTAAATGAATATTCTATGACAATAGATATAGTTCTCACTCAATCATATATTACTTTTGATGTATGTTTCCATGGAAAATGTCTTTGTAATTTTGATGTAAACCTCAGCTTGTATTTTGTGTTGTTGTAATAAAGAATGTGTAGCTCTAACCATTGATGAATTTTGAGTCTAGTACTAGCTAGGTTTGTGCGATGTATCCTCTATGATCAACTTTAATTACCTCATTTTGTGTATTTTCGAGGTTTATTGCAGACATGAACATATCAAGTGGATATTAGTTTATATTTTCTCGTAGGCTTCGATAGTGGATGTTAGTTTGTTTCTTTTCGTCGTATTTATGAGATTTATTTTTCTTTTATATTTTAAAATATTTGCTAGTAATATGCTTTTAGATAATTTTTATTTGTTTTATTTTTTATAACTTTTATGCTATTGAAACAGTTTCAATATTTTTATGCATTGAAATATATATATATATATATAAGTATTTATTATTTTATGCATTAAAATGTTGAAAAATTATTTTTTAATTTTTTTTATAAAATAATTATTTACTAAAATTTAACTATGTAATTAATATACAATTTTATAAATTATATTAAAAAATAATTTTGATAGTTATGTAGTTGTAAATTGTATAATGTAAATCATAAAAAGTAATTTAATACAAAACATATTTTTTTAGTCATTTGATTACAATTTTTTTTAGTCAAGATATATTTTTAAGATGAGGAAAAAAATATAATCGAGATGCATCATCCAAATACGCCATCCAAATATAGTTTTCAGATGAGAAAAAAATAATATATAAGTAGACCAGTTGTTATATTCAAAATTTATAGTGGAAATAGGTTGTCAATCCTCAAACTTTGATTGATCAAATATTTTTCAAATCTCTGTAAATTTTAAGCTTTTCGGAAGGAGATTAAGAATTAAAGCAATCTGCTCCGGCTAATCAAGCTGCTCGAAAGATAACAACGAGCGTTACGAGGGAGGGTCGTGTGGTATCGTACTTGGCGGCTGGAGCTCCAGTCTGGTTAGATACAGTTATCGAGGAAGATCGTCGGTGAAAACCGGCGCATTTTGGGCCTCATGAATGTATCATGGTCTCTGCATTTCTCTGCCCTGTTTTTTCTTATGTTTCTAAACTCTGTTCTTTGGTTGTAACTCCTGTTACACTATATTATTAATGCTTGAAGGCGATTAAAAAAAAAATCTCTGTAAGCGTATGAATGACGTAGCTACGGAAAGTAAATTAAGCTCTGAAGAGCTCTGCTCTGTGAGAAAATTGAAATATCCTTGAAAGATCCAGCTCTCCAATTGCTTTTGTTTGGTAAGGCAAAGTCGTATTCATGGGGTATTATGGTTTAAATATTATTTTCTTGCAACTTGTCCACAGTTTGGATCTATATTGCTACTAGTGCTTCGCATTATGAATTATGACTATCCATATCTGCATATCTCAAGGATCTCTCAGAATTATTAACCAAAAAGACAAATATATATGATATAGAAAGAAAATCTATTGGGTCTCTGGGGCTATACAATAATATCCCCCATTGATTTTTTTTTTTTTTTGTTTTGGGTTGGGTGTACATAAAGATGACGAGTGGAAACATTAGAGACAACAAGATTAGAAACAACAAAAGACCGAAGACAACTCACAAAAGAGTTATGCGTAAGACATAAGCACACAGAGACACAAACAAACAAGTACCAAGTCTCTTCAAGGGTCTCTATCTCTTAATCTTCTACTGCTAGAAGTATAATCAGTCCCGTTTCAAGGTCTATTGGAGCAAACTGTTCTCAAACCTGAAATGGATACACAACATATGGGCTTAAGAGAGCTCCTCTTTGTTAAACCTGTTCCAAGCTTCCTGTACAATGCAGATTAGTTATGAGGTACGGTTTGTATATCAAAGCAAGAGATACGAAACTTGTCAAATTATTAACACAAAGAGTCGTCCAGCAACTAAGTTTTTGGAACATTGTTTCCATGATATATTCTATTTATGGCTTTGGTGAGAGTTAAATTATCAATATTCCTGTAATCCGTTAACATAAGAATCTAGAAAGAGAACTACTCATGCAGATCAATTTAGAAATTACCTTCAATATGTGAAAAACCTTTTCGGCAACATATTTTTGTTCAACGGTGGCTCCTTTCTGCTGAACTTTATCGGGATGGACATACAACGTTGCCTTTCTATAGACTTTCTTGACTGCTGAAGAAGTAATCAGATCTGTTAGAGATACAGCTTCCCACCCACATCCGGGCCAGAGTACCTGTCATTGTTCAAACAGAAACGGAACTCAGTAAACTTAGGAAGAGCATTTTTAGGAACAGATATGATACAACACTCAGTTAAAATTTTAAAAGATTTATTAAATCTTACAATTTGCAAGGAAGATAACAGAGCACGCATGTTTCCTTCTTTTCCAGCTGCCCAGCGCTTTATTTCAGCATCAATAGTCTCAGAAATACTCTGAGAGACAAAATTAACAAGTAGTCTGTATTTAAGCACACAAAGGAAGCCTATTTATAGATTTAGATATTACAATGAAGACTAACAAATCCCAAAAAGGTCATTGTCCATCATAAGTAAGCATTACGATAATGAAGTTTAAGACATAAATGTCAAGAAAATCATTACTCACAGTTATCTGTTCTTGCTCGATCCGAGATTGATGATCACGGTTGTTCATGTCAGCTACAGCTTGTGCCTACAATTTAGAAGGCACTGAATAGTTTAAAATCTCTAGAACCAAAATATACAATGAAGTACACGTTAAACAAGAAATATGCCAATTAAATGACTTATGAGTATTACAAATTTTGGTATGCAACCAGTCCATCAAATATGGAAAGACCCGACTTTGGCAAAATGCTTCGACTGACTCAACACATTCTCTACAAAACTTAAATGCGAAGGGGAACTTGTCCACCGGAAATTCATCATAGATTTTCAAAGCATTAAGTTTAATGAGACAAAAACGAGTCAAGGATTGCACCAGAGGATTACAAAGAAAACCAAATAACCACACATACCACACGGCTCTTTGTTCTCTGTTCACGTTCCCATCTGGCCTTTCTTCGGTCATCGGTTTCTCCTGGAATTTCCTCAAATTTTCTAAATATAGGATCCTCTGTATAGAGAAGGAAACATATCTGAAAAAGTGACCACAGAGTAACCAATTGCTAGAAGAATACATATTTTTACAACATATACCTCCAAAAAGTGCAGAAAAGTCATCCACCAGATTTGCTGGAGCAGGAGGCTTCTTTGCACTAGAAACCCCATTAGGTGTCTTTTTTGGAGCGTTGGATGCTTGCTTGTGAGTTGTCTATGCACAAGAAGAATAAGGATACACATGCACTACACATTATATTCATTGTAACAACATGTAAAGTGGAACTTGATGATATTTTGCCAGTCATTCTTACTTCAGTAGTGGTCCGTGATTTTGGCACACTGCTGGACCGAGGCCCAGAGCTGAAAAGAGAGTCAAGGTCATCTACATCAAATTGTTTTTTCTTTGTTCCAGCATCTTCAGCTTCTCTATATTTACTAGCAGTGTCAGACGCAGATGCACTACGTCGCATGGTACCCATGGCAAAGTCTTCGAGTTCGTCTATCGAAGACATTCCAGAGCTCTTAACTGTGCGAATAATTCCTTGACAAATTAGAATCCAAACAAAAAACTCTAATTCAACATATCTTTCAGGTTGTCAAAGAGATTAACCTCCGTTCACTTTTTGTGTTGGTTTAGGAGGAGGCTTAAGTTTTGTTGAAGTCTGTGAAGTATTTGATGATTTTTTCCCCTGATAACTGACTGAAGCAGCAAATTCTTCTAGTGGATCCATGAACAGACCAGAAGAAGATTGTGCTGCAGACGTAGTTGATTCTAGAACCACAAAAGGGTCAGCAGCATCAAAGTTCGATGTAGTAGTCTTGCTGAAAAACGACCAAAACAAATATCTCAACCAGAAATATTCAAAAACAATAACACCAAACATTTTCGTGTAAAAAGATGGTCTGATCTTTTAAATACCATACGAGACTCAAGCACATTCCATACATGACAGACATGAGAATCTCATATAATATATATATTATTTAATGGAAAGTATAATCAAAATCAATAGAAATTGGCTACAATGGTCACAAACCTGCTAGTCGTCTGAGAAGTTCCACCAAAACCGGGTATCAATCCATTAAAACCAGCTTCATTCTTCCCCAAACCAAACAAATCATCGACCGGAGCTGATTGTTTTCCAGATGAAGAGAATGACCCAAATATATCATCAGTCTTAAGGCTATTGGAGCTTTTAGAACCCGGCATAACACCAAACAAGTCATCAGCATCAAAACCCTGTGCTGAGGAAGTTTTCGTTCCCGAATTCCCAAAATTGGAAAACATAAAATCTTCGTTTAAAGACGAAGAGGACTTGCTATTACCGGAAGATGTCTTGTTCAACCCAGCAAAAACATCTAAATCGTTGAACCCACCAGAATTCGCACCCTTAGTATTAGCAGAGTTTGCCGTAAAGAAAATGTCGTCACCGTTGTACAAAGACCCATTACTAGATTCCTTATTCCAAGAAGTATTCGACGTCGATTTTACATTTACACCAGAGCCTGTAGCGAAATTCCAGCTCTGGGCATTGTTGTTAGTGTTAACAGAACGCTTAGAAGCAGCCATCGGAGCAGATTTCCCTTGTGGCTTAATCCCATAACGCTCCGTAAGAACACCAAACTCGTCCATCTTCGCCGATTAATCGAGAAAATTGTGAATAGGGAAAGTGGGAAATCGGAGGAGAGAAAAATTGACGAGATCTAGAGAGGAATACACGGTTTCGCCTCTTTCTCTTTCTGAATCTCTCCCTTGAAAATGATCCGTGAGGCACCGACGGTGTGGAGACGACGATAGATGAATATCTCTGTGCGACGTACAAATTGAGTGGTGGGTCATCGACAGGTGGCTTTCCTTTTAATATTCCCACCTTCCTTTTTTTCTCTTCCTTAATATATCTTTCGTATTTTCTTAATTATCGGAAATTAATTCCAAATCATATTAATTAAGAAATTAAAACGTTTCTTTTTTCCTCTCTCGTATACTGAATGGATTTACTATTATTAAACGGAAGACTTTTTTTATAACAAATTCAATTTTTAAAAAACCTTTCAAATTTTTTTGTAACAAACATAGGATCACCTCGTCTAATTCCTCTATTTGGATGTACTAGTCGCTAAGCTTGTCAAACGGGCTAAGGACCCGCGGTCCTGGCCCGTTAAGATCCTGGACGCGGGCCTGGACAATTATAAATTTGTCCATAACTTAGCAGGTTTCACGGGCCAGGCCGATTGTAGTTAAAGGGCTGAACAACATAACCTGTAATAGGTTAGCGAGTCAATGGGTTTACCCGCAAATTTTTTTTTTCTTAACCACTGTGACGCGAGAAAAAAGATTATCTATTTTTTTTTCTTAAACACTGAGTCTTCTCTTCTCCAAAGACTGATATGATTTCATCTCATCTCTGAAAGTGAGACATGCAATTTGTGGGAGTAAATGCAAAATCCACAAAGAAGACCAGATCTTCGTTCCGTCTTCGTCTTCTCCAACTTGGGTTTTCGGGGAAGCAAGAGCAGCAGCTGAGAAAGTTCGACGGTTAGATATTTAATGCTTTCACAGAAAGATTTATTGGATTCATCCTTGACGTCATGCTTTTGATTCAAAACCCATGAAAGATGATTCCTGATTTAATTTGTTTTTGTCTTCTGTTTCTCCAGGTTTGTTTTTGTTTCACAAGGGATGGTCGTATGATTCACATGCATGTCCTCTGAATCCGCTTAGCATCAGGAAGCTTTCCCTTTGAATTTGATATGTCAGGTAATTTTTGTTCTTTGATGTTTTGGCTATTCAAGTATCCATTTTTGGGTTCCCTGGAACTGAGATAGCTCTATTTTGAAGTTGTGTTGAGAGTTTGCAGATACTTACTTTGATTTCTTCTATTGAAGGTTTTGAAGACATTGGTACCATTATGAATTTAGGGAGAGAAGGTCAAATTTTGAAATATCAGAAGAAGAGAGACGGCGCTCCAAGATTGGGAATTTGAAGAAGAAGGCGATTAATGCTTCAACCAAATTTACTCATTCTCTGAAGAAAAGGGGGAAAAGGAAAATTGACTATCGGATTCCTTCAGTCTCCATTGAAGATGTAAGGGATGAAAAAGAGGAGAGCTTTGTCCTTGAATTTCGCTGTAAGCTTCTTGAGAGAGATTTGTTACCTCCTAGACATGATGAATACCATACTCTTCTAAGGTTTGTTTGTCCTTTAGCAGCTACATAAACACTCTGGTCTCCTAAAATTAAAATGTGATTTTTTGTTAATACTGTCAAGCTAACTGTATGCATTCATTATTCTTGTAGATTTTTGAAAGCTCGAGACCTAAGCATCGAAAAAATCATTCAGATGTGGGAAGAAATGCTTAGATGGAGAAAAGAGTATGGGACAGATATCATATTAGAGGTAGGGAGTCATTTATATAAGTTTGAAACCAGCTTTCGTTGTTAAATCTGAAAGGAAGAAGTAATTTCTCTGTACAATATTTTTTGTACTTGGATGAAACCACCTATTTTCTCCTGTGAATATGTTGATGGATTCAATAACAAGGTATAATTATGTTGTTTTTCTATGTATATGGATGGTAGGATTTTGATTTCAAAGAGCTTGAAGAAATTTTGCAATACTATCCTCAAGGCTATCATGGAGTTGACAAGGAAGGAAGACCTATCTACATTGAAAGACTTGGAAAAGCTCACCCCTCTAAGCTTATGCGTATCCCCACCATAGATAGATATCTAAAGTACCATGTGCAAGAGTTTGAGAGAGCTCTCCTTGAGAAATTCCCTGCATGTTCAATTGCAGCAAAGCGTTGAATATGTTCCACAACTACAATATTGGATGTGCAAGGACTGGTACTTATCTAAATGCTCACCAAGTTTTCAATTTTTCTGCATTGTGTTATGCTTTTAAGGAGAACGTGCTTTAAGTGGTTTAGATCCTTAGTTGTGCAGTTTCATGTTAATGACAGGGAGTGAAGAACTTTACACCAACAGCTGCAAATCTTGTGTCTGCCATATCGAAGATAGACAACAGATACTACCCTGAGGTACTTGTGTTTCTCAACTTTACATCTCAATTTTTCTATACAGACGTACCTGACTGTTTCAAATCATCAAATCATCAAATCATTTTGCAGACGTTGCATAGACTGTACATTGTAAATGCTGGAACAGGTTTCAAAAAGATGCTTTGGCCTGCTGCTCAGAAGTTTCTTGATGCAAAGACTATAGCAAAGATACATGTACAGCTTTCACCCTAGTTATCTATAATGTCAACTATTCCAACATGTAGTTTATCTTATTTCTGTTGCTGCAGGTGCTAGAACCCAAATCTATATCCAAGTTACATGAAGTTATTGATTCAAGGTATATATGTTTCCATTTATATCGCAACAGGAATTTTAAAGATATTCTGGCATGCCAATACTTACCAGCTCTTGTTCTCTATTGTTTAGTCAATTGCCTGATTTCCTCGGAGGTTCATGCTCTTGTTTTGGCGACGGAGGATGTCTTCGTTCTAATAAAGGACCATGAAATGATCCTGAAACAATGAAGGTAAATATATATCTTACTAATTATGAAAATTTTGAATTAATTATTTTTTGAAAACACTTTGTTATCTAGAGAGTGTTTATAGGTAACTAACAACTTGACCTTTTTTTTTTTGATAGGATATAAGAGACACACAACAACACATACACATACCAGAAACAACAACAGACAGAGATACAGACGACACACGACACAGCAACGCAAGATACAAAAAGTTATTTTCTTCATTAAGCAATAGATCAAAAACTTGTAATGGTATATATGTTTTTAGTCTTTTGCTTATCTTGTTTTACACAAGGTCTTGTTCAGTCTATTAGCTTCTCTTACTATGTCTCTCTTCTCTTAGTTTTGTTCTCTGGTTTTTAGTGATTTGATCAATTTTGTTTTGGACAGTAACGTTTGATCAATTTAACACAATTTCGTTCGTCATAAAATGGTCGTAAAGGCCTAGTTGCCGTTTGTAATTTGTAAACAATTTTTGTTATTTGTGTGATAATTATTTATTCATTAATAGTTTATTGTGTTAATTTTGATACGATTCACAAGATCATTATAAAAAGAAATTAGTTGATGAAGAATCTCAAAAACTTATCAATTCACTAAACGCTCAAGGTGAACAAGAGAGGTTTGATGGAGCAGGGTCATCTCAAAAGCTCAAAGATAAAATTCCAATTGTGGATGTACCCGATGTTGCTAGTGATGATGATGATGATGATGATGATGGTAATGGAAAGCTGTCAGAGAAAAAGAAGAGGAAAAAATATTCAACAGTGTGGGAAGACTTCATCATTATTACTAAGGTTGATAGTTCGGGAAAAAGTGAACAAAGAGCCCAATGTATACATTGCAAGAGTGATTATGCATATAATTCACACAAAAATGGTATGAATTGCTATAGACGTCATATTCAGAAATGCAAGAGTAAGCCTAAGGATGGTGATGTTGGTCAAACGATGATGAATGCAGAAGCAAAATTGAGAGCTAGGAAGATATATCATATGGTTTTTCGTGAAATGGTTGCTAAGTGTATTATTCAGCATGATCTTCCAATTTCTTATGTTGAGTATGAGAGACTTAGATCTGTATGGAAATATTTGAATGCTGATGTGAAATTTATTTGTCGGAACACAGCTGCTGTAGATGTTTACAACTTCTTTGAGAACGAGTCTGCTAAGCTAAAGAGAGAATTAGCTAATCTCCCTGGAAGAGTTTGTTTTACTTCTGATTTGTGGACTGCTATCACTCAGGAGGGGTATATGTGTTTGACAGCACATTATGTTGATCATGATTGGAAATTGCATAACAAGATTCTAGCATTTTGTGTTTTACCTCCTCCACATACATATATGCACATAGCGATGAAGCTTCTTGAGATATGGAATGATTGGAGAATTGATAAGAAAGTCTTTACAGTGACTTTAGACAATGCTACTAACAATGATTCAATGCTAGACATTGTTAAGTCGCAACTGCTTTTGAGGAATGATTTATTGTGCAAGGGAAAATTTTTACATGTCAGGTGTTCAGCACATATTCTTATTCTCATTGTGCAGGACGGGCTGAAAGTGATTGGGGATTCTGTGAATAAAACCCGAGAGAGTATCAAATACGTTCAAGCTTCTGAGTCTCGAGATAATTTATTTGCAAAGTGTGTGGAAACTGTTGGGATAAGATTGAAGGCCGGTTTGGTGCTGGATGTGCCAACTCGATGGAATTCTACATACAAGATGCTTAAAAGGGCTTTGAAGTATCAATCTGCTTTTTGTAATCTCAAAGTCATTGATTCCAGAAATTACAAGTTTCTTCCCACAAACGAGGAATGGGTACGAGGGAGAATGATGTGTGACTTTTTGGAACCGTTTGATGAAATCACTCGCCTTTTTTCAGGTGTTACTTATCCGACCTCAAATTTGTACTTTATGCAAGTTTGGAAGATTCAGAGCTGGTTGAAAAAGCATGAGACTAGTGCTGATGAGATTATAAGAGAAATGGTCATCCCGATGAAAGAAAAGTTTGATAAGTATTGGGAAGAATATAGTGAGATTCTTGCAATGGCTTCTGTGTTTGATCCAAGGCTAAAAATGAAGCTTGCTGAATTTTTTTTCAAAAACCTTGACATAAGTTCAGCCGAAGAGAAGTTGAAGCACTTACGTGGGAAACTTCAAACTCTTTTTGAAGCATATGATAACAAGCCAAAATCGACACCAATACCCTCAGAAACGCGAGACACTATTCGAAATGATGGTGAAGTTCAAAGTGGAAACTTCTCAAATTATGATGTAAGTTTTTAATGTCTTCACTTTTCCTCTACATCATCTTCAAACTCACACCAGTTACAATTTTTTTTTAAAAAAAATTCTCTTATATTTGTTTTGATTTTTTGAATGATGTTGTTACTTACATATTGATTCTAATAAGTAATCATTTCTTTTTGTTGATAGGATTTTTTTTGCGTTTCGAAAAGCTAATGTTGTTGTTAGTGGAAAGTCTTCTTCGGAAATTTATCTAGACGAACCGCCATTAGATACACAGAGTTTTGAGAGTTTGGATATTTTGAAATATTGGAAAGATAACTCTCAACGCTATGGAGTATTGGCTTCTATGGCTTGTGATCTTCTTAGTATTCTGATTACAACAGTAGCTTCAAAACCATCTCTTAGTATTGGAGCTCGAGTTTTGAACAAGTATAGAAGTCGTCTTCTCCCAAAGAACGTTCAAGCCCTAATATGCAGTCGCAATTGATTAAAAGGTTTTGAACCTTATGAAAATGGGACAAATACTTCTTTTGATGAGTTTTAATTTTATGACATTTATAATTCTAAATTATTTAGTTACTTTATATTTTTATTCAGAGGAAAATGGAGAATATGATGGTGAGGATGCAACACTACTTCTTTTCAATCAATTATTGAAGATCAAAATTTAGAACTATAAAAATTATGTTGCAATTTGACATTCTTAGTTTCAGTTTCAGTTATGTTTCCTTTGATTTTAGTTTCTTGAATATGTTTTCTTTTAAGAGTTTTTAATATTTTATTTTACTTATTATTTGGGAAATTAATTATGTTAATGTTATAATTTTCTTATGAAAATACTCAAAAAAAAACAAATGTTAAATATAGAAATGATCAAAAGCTAATTCATAAAGTTTTGATAAATTAACTAAGTTAATAATTCCCTAAGTTCGATTAAATTCAAAATCATCTAAAAAACGTGAGATCCATTTAAATATAATTGGATGAAAGGATTGATCAATGAATTCTATGTAGCTTAGTGCTAACAGTCCCATTTATTCACTATGGCGTCAACGGTTCAATTCCCAAATTTTAAAGTTTTAGAGTATAAATAAAAAGGCATGCGGGCCGTCTTTACTCATGTCCGTTTTAATCACCATAGAACATCGTTTTTTTTTTTTGCTTGTGAGTGTTTTAGGAAATGTAGGGTCTCATGTGTGATGAGAATGTTGTCGGTTATAGCTCTCCCTGGGATAAATGCAGACTGATTCTGAGAGATAATCGACTCCAAAACTGGTTGTAGCAGTTTTGACAAAAAATTTGAGATAATTTTGTATCTCACACTGCAGAGAGCAATGGGTCTTTAATCCAAAACACTGCTGGGATTAGGGAGTTTTGGAATCAATCGTACATGAGTGTGGTTGATAGAGAGAATTCAACTTCATTCTATCTCTTGTAAGATGATGTTCAAGAAACAACAATCTTACCTCATTCGTCGGAGGAATCGCTCAAGAATCAATCCTTCCAATCGAATGAACAACTTGCAGCAAGAAATTGAAATGTAAAAGAATCTGAATTGAATAAATTGAATGAATGTTTTGTGACTTACAGCTTTATAAGAAGAAGTTCTAACAACTAACAGCTCTAACAAACTTAACAACTTACTAGCCGTTAGCTTCACAACTATTAACTCTATAACAAATCCTTCCCCTTCGAAAAACCTTGACCTCAAGGTTTAAAGCTTGGATATTTCTTCTGTAAATCATACAGCAGTTCCCATGTCGCTTCTTCAACTACTTCATTCGTCCATTTGACCAGCACCTTAGTCGCTGTCCTCCCTTGTCTTTGAACCATCTTCCTTTCTAAAATCCTTTCTGGTTCCTTGACTAATACATCGATATTAACATATGGTAACTGTGTTGCCACCGAGACATTTCCCTTAATTGTGACACGTGAAAAACAGAGTGAATCGATGTTGTTGGAGGTAAGTCCAACTTGTAGGCCACTACACCACACTTTTCAATGATTTTATAAGGACCATAATACTTTGGCGACAACTTATGATTGTTCCGAATGATCAAAGACTTTTGCCTATAAGGTTGAAGCTTGACAAATACAAAATCACCAATCTCAAAACTCCTCTCAGTTCTGTGGAGATCTGCATTTTGTTGCATACGATGTTGTGCACGTAATAGATGAAATTTCAGTATTGAAATCATGTGCTCCCTTTCCTGCAATGTCCTCGCCACTACTGCTACTTTAGCTTCTCCTGGAAGGTAAGGCAGGTGAATTGGTGGAGGTTGGCCATACACAGCTTCAAATGGAGTAATTTGAGTTGCTGTATGAAAATTCGTGTTGTACCAAAACTCTGCTAATGGTATCCATTTTGACCATAAGTAAGGCCGATCACTGCACATAAAACGAAGGTATGTTTCTAAGCATCGATTTACAACTTCTGTTTGCCCATCACTCTGTGGATGGTAAGCTGAAGAAAAGTTTAAGCCTACTCCTTGTAGTGTAAATAACTCCTTCCAGAATTCACTGACAAAAACCGTGTCCCTATCACTAACAATGGTTCTTGGCAATCCGTGGAGTCGAAATATATTGTCCAGAAAAGCTTGGGCAACTGTAAGTGCTGTGTATGGGTGTGCCAAGGCCATGAAGTGAGCACCTTTCGATAATTTATCCACAAATACGAAAATGACAGACTTACCAAACGATATTGGTAATCCTTCTATGAAATCCATAGAGATGTCTGTCCAAATAGTCTCTGGAATAGGTAATGGCTGAATGAGACCTGGTGAAGCTGCATTGTCATATTTGCAAGTCTGACAAACCCTACAACTTCTTATGTAGTTATGCACATCTTTTGTTAGGCCTTTCCAGTAAAACAAGCTCTTAACTCTCTGCATTGTAGCATCTCTACCCGAGTGACCACCAATACCAGAACTATGTAACCATGACAAAATCTTATTCCTCAACACTATACTAACTGGCACTGCAATCTTGCTTTTCCTTCTCAAAATGTTTTGCACCCAAGTGTAGTGCTTCTTAGCGTGAGGATCACTCTGTAACTGATCAATAATCTGTTTCATGTCTCTATCGTGAGCATAGCCTTCTTGAATCTCCTTTATTAAGTCACACTCTAAAACAGACATAGACATATGTAAAACCTCCGCCCCATATACTCTTGACAGCACATCAGCAACCACATTATCTCTTCTTTGTCGGTACTGTATCTCGTAATCAAACTCCACGAGTTTAGGGAGCCATTGTTGTTGAATTGGAGTGTTGAGCCTCTGTTCCAATAAGTATTTAAGGCTCCTTTGGTCTGTTCTAATTACAAAATGTCTTGTAATCAAATAATGCCTCCACTTTTGGACAGCAAAAACCACTGCTAACAACTCTTTCTCATAGATGGAGAGATGCAGTTGTTTTCCCTTCAAGTGTTTGCTAATAAAGGCTAATGGGTGTCCTTCTTGCATCAATACAGCTCCTATACCCATACCACTTGCGTCAGTCTCGATCACAAACATTTTATCAAACCTTGGTAAAGTTAACATTGGTGCTTCACACAGAGACTTCTTTAAAGTTTCAAATGCTTGCTGAGCCTCTTCTGACCATTCAATGAGATCTTTTTTTGTCATTGCCGTCAGGGGTCTAGCAATGATCCCAGAGTTTTTTACAAATCGCCTATAGTACCCTGCAAGGCCTAAGAACCCACGAAGTTGTTTCAAGTTGCTTGGTACTGGCCATTCTAACACTGCCTTCACCTTACTCGGGTCTGTAGATATACCTGCAGCTTCAATAAAGTGACCCAGGTATTCAATCTTATTCACAGCAAACGCGCACTTACTTTCTTTAGCAAAGAAACTATTCAGTCTCATGACTTCAAAAACTTCACAAAGATGTTGCAAATGTTGTTCCATGGAGCTGCTATATACCAGAATGTCGTCAAAGAAAACTAAGACTGACTTTCTTAAGAAATTCCTAAAAACTGTATTCATAAGATTCTGGAAGGTGGCTGGTGCGTTTGTAAGGCCAAATGGCATTACAAGATATTCGTAATGTCCATTATGAATTTTAAAAGCAGTCTTTGACACATCCTCTACATCCATTCTGACCTGGTGATAACCTGCACGAAGGTCGATCTTGGAAAAAATAACCGAACCTCCCAACTCATCCATCAGATCATCAATGAGAGGTATGGGAAAACGATTCTTAATTGTCCTCTCATTAAGACCCCTATAATCTACACATAGACGCCAATTACCATCCTTTTTCTTCACCAAAACTACTGGAGAAGCATATGGACTTGAACTGGTTTGAATGGTTCCTTCTTTAAGCAATTCCTGCACCAGCTTTTCGATTTCATTTTTTTAATGAACTGCATATCGATAGGGTCTTTGATTTACAGGATTAAACCCTTCCAAAAGTGGTATCTTATGATTATGATCCGGTCTCAAAGGTGGTAAGTTCCTTGGTTCACTGAAAATGTCAGCATAGTCTTGGATTAACCCCTGAATACTTTGATTAACAGAGATGCTACTTACTCCCCCACTTAATGAGCACAGCATCACTCTGTTCTCTTCATGGAAATCTGTGGCTAAAATCATAGACAATTGAGGTTCTGCATCTTTGTACTTGTTGAGCCTTGCAGCCTTTATACTCCTGACAGAACCTGGTTGAATGCCATTCAAAGTCACCCGCTTAGAATTGGTGTTAAACTGCATCACCAACTTCTGGAAATCCCAAGTAATAGGACTTAGTGTACTCAACCACTGCACTCCTAGAACCATGTCACAATTACCCAAAGCAATAACCATGAAGTCAGCTTGGAAGTTGTGTGTCTGGAAGTTCCATTTCACTATTTCCACCATACCTATTACACTCAACTGACCCCCATCAGCAACTGAGACCCTAGCTAACACAGGAGGTAAGATCTTACACCCTAACCTTTCAGCCACTCGTATGTCCATAAAATTGTGAGTGGACCCCAAGTCAATAAGGATGAATACTGCTCTCTTCCCATGAACTCCCTTCACCTTCATCGTAGAATAACTGGCAGTACCAGCCACTGCGTTGACTGATATGTGAGCTAAGTCTCCGATTTCCTCTTCTTCTTCCAAACAGTCTCAAAACTCTTCCTCTACTTCTTCCTCTTCATTACTTGCCAACATATAAAGCTGAGCTTTCTTATGTTTAAGGTAGTGGCCTGGTGTGAATTTCTCATCACAATAATAGCACAACCCCTTGGCCCTTCGATCACTCATTTCTTGGGGTGTCAAGAACCTTTCAGGCTACGTTAAAGGCCCTTTCACCGCTTCAGTTGTTGGTTGACCCATACTTCTACTTTCTCCCTCTCTTTTGTGGAATATTCCACCTCTGTTCCCTGAACCCATGTTACCCATACTGGTTGTGTGACCTAGTCGTTGAGGATGAGCTTTTTCATACAATCTACCCAATACAAAACATTGCCTCACAGTTCCAGGTTGGAACATCCTCACATGCATTTGAGTGTCTCTTCTCAACCCTGCTAGATACACACTCATGAGGTACGATTCGCTCAAGTTAACCTTCATCCTAATCAACTCGAATTTTTCATGATAATCTTTGATTCCATCAGTTTCCTGTAACAATTTCAGCTCAGCCATCGGGTCTTCCAACACCTCCTCAAAATGTTCCTTCAGTAATGTCACATACACTTCCCAATTGGAAACTACTCGTGATCCTTGCCCCGATTGCATCAACGCCTGATGCCAAGTAGAAGCCACACCATCGAAGTGAATCGAAGAAATTCCAACCTTCAATTCTCCCAGAGTATTATCAATCAAGAAGAATTGCTCAACTTTTGACAACCATTCCGTAATCCTATCGCCACCAAAATGAGGAAATTTCAATCTACCTACTCTAGTCATTCCAAAGTATAGAGTATTGTTACCTTGTTTGGGAACTCGGTGAGTCTCCATCATTGGTGGAATCAGCCCCGTCGGTGACGCACCAGTTGGATTCGAACTTCCGTTGAGCTGGTTCGGATCTCCGATTCTTCTCTCGGACTTCTCTGCGATGATTTTAATCGCCTCGAACATATCTGCGATACTCTTATCGATTTTATCATTTTGCTCCGCCAACGAGCCCACGATCTTCTCTAAACGTGCACCAATTACTTCCATCGTCTCTCGCACCACCGCCTCCTTCAGTTGCTGATGAGCTCGAGTTTCCGCCATGAATTCCGAGGAAGACGATGCTCTGATACCTTTGATAGAGAGAATTCAACTTCAATCTATCTCTTGTAAGATGATGTTCAAGAAACAACAATCTTACCTTATTCGTCGGAAGAATCGCTCAAGAATCAATCATTTCAATCGAATGAACAACTTGCAGAAAGAAATTGAAATGTAAAAGAATCTGAATTAAATATATTGAATGAATGTTTCGTGACTTACAACTTTATAAGAAGAAGTTCTAACAGCTAACACCTCTAACAAACTTAACAACTTACTAGCCGTTAGTTTAACAACTATTAACTCTATAACAGTGGTTTACTTTACTCGGCATATAGCCGGATACAAAGAAATGACAGATTTCTATTGTAATTTCAGGTTCAATATCCTTCCAGTATTTGTGAAAGAAACTCGATGAAAAGCCGTCATGTCCTAGGGCTTTCTCCGGATGAATAGAGAAAGCAGCCTCTTTGATCTTCGACCTAGATGGGATTGTGATGAGTTTGAGATTTGTAGCTTCATAAATCGTTTTCTTCAAGGCAGAATCCAATATCTCAGGACGGATTCGGTTGCGTGAGGTGTATAGATTGGTACAGTATATCAATCACTCTGGTTGATTCCTCTTCTTCATACACGGGTTCTCCTTGAGCATTTTCTATCACCGTAAATGGATTTGATATTCTTCTTCCTCTTGTTATGGCATGGAAGTACCCTGTGTTTTTATCTCCCTCCTTTAGCCAACTTTGTCTACTTTTTTGTTTCCATTTCCTCTTTTTAGTTTGTAAGTTTCTCTCAGCTCTTGAGTCAGGTTTGAAATATGATCGTCATTTGGCTGTGATGTTGACATTTCTGTGTCCAGAGCTTGTTTGGTGGCTTGTAACTTGTCTTGGTTATTTGTTTTCTACTCCCTTTTCCATTTGATTATAGCTTGTCTACACGCCTTTAGTCTCTTAGCCACAGATCCATTTACTTCTTTTTCCATGTGCTACGGATCAGCCTTTGCACTTCTTTATTACAGTTCAGACTCATGTCATATCTAAACAGCCGTTTTTCCATTTTTTTATCATTTGAACAGTAGGTGATTAGGGCTAGTGGTCTGAGCCTTCAAAGCCTAAATATTCACTCCTAGCTTGTGGGAAAGTTTCCATCCATTCACCATTTACTAGCTTTCTACCTAGCTTGCATCTAACCAAATGATTATACCGATAACCTCTCCATCAGAATGAATTACCTGTAGACTCAAATTCGTATAGATCATTGCTATTTATAAACAGCCTGAATCCAAGAAAGAACTTTCTGGTCTTTTCGGACCACCATGTTTTTCTTCATTGCTTGTAATCTCATTGAAATCTCTAGTCAGCAGGCATGGAGTTGTTCTGCTTTAAAGCCTGATTGAGATTCTGATATGCCCCTCCGAGTTGGTAATTTTAATATGTTTTAGAACAATTTCTATTTTTGTTGTTTTTCCTTATTTTCGGGCCTTTATAAGGTGAGGATGTTCACTAGCCTAGTTTTCTTTTCTCTCGTTGGTGAGTGCTTGGTACCGAGACCCTGGCTCGAGAGACAACCAGTGGAGCTGATTTCGTTTTGTTTAATAAAATTCATTCACGACCAGGGAGTCTCCCGGCGTGAATTTCCCTTACATCTTGACAAGTTCCTATCAAATACGTTCCTATCAGATTCTTTCCCAAAACTCTTTCCGTTTTGCTCTTTCAGGTTCTCCATAGGTGAAGATAGCATGAAAACTTTCTTTTTTGTAGCTCACTCGTGTATCGAAGTAGTTGTGTTCTGCAGCCAACACTTCCATGTCTATTTCATTAGTCCAAAAAAGCGATGTGCCTCCTCTCCCTCCTACTTTTGGGGCTACAAAAGCATAATTTTCAGCATTTAGTCAGTTTAGTAACTTCATGATTTATGTATCAGAGTTCTTTGTCTCCGAGAGGAAGATTATATCTGGGTGATAGCTATAGTGTATCTCCCTTAGATGATAGCCTGTCAAGGAGTTCCTCAGCCCTTGACATTTCCAGCTCAAGATGGTTAAGGAACATGGTTTGGAGGAACCTGAAAATCCATTGCTCTTCTTAAGGTAGAGTTTGAATTTCCAGTATTCCTTATGGATCCCATTTTTGGGCTTTCACCTTATTCTCTTATACTCACAGGTCTGGCACGAGATAGTGGAGGGGTTTGGTACGATGAAGTCTGATTTGCCTCCAAGCTTGGTAAGACTCTAGGAGAGCCGTGTATTTGAAATGCATTTGTTTTTCTTGAGTTCGCTCCCGGGAGGAACATTTGGGTATTTTGTACTTTCATTTTTGATGGTGGTCTACCAAGTCTCTTCTTGATTGCAAGTTTCTTTTCAGTAAGAGTAGTCTCTCGGGGTCTTTCAGCAGAAATTATAACATTATCCATGAGTGTTGGTCCTAGATGGAGGACTGCTGGAATTCTTTCAGGTTCCTCTGGACTTTCTTTTTCAGCTTCAGGTGCAATTGCTTCAGATTTACCAGCTCGTCTTTTCCTTATCTCAGCTATCACCCAAAAGTGCATTCTCGCAGCAAGGGGAGTAATGTCTATTTCTTCAACCAAACCAATGTCTTCTCCAATACTTCTAATTATCGGTTCAGTCCAAAAGTGCATTGGGAGCCCTTACACTTTGATCCAGATTGGGATTTGAGAAGGAAAGGATGGTCAAGTTGTAGGTTCCCATCTTTCTAACAGAATCATCCACTTTGCTAAGTAACTTTTGAAGATCTACTTCACTCGCAAATTGGATCTGGAAGAGACCTTGTCCCAGATCAGCTCCCACAGCAGGCTTAGATGTTTTCCAATGCCCAGCAATGAAAGGAAGGAGAGACCATAACCTTTGCTTCTTTTGGTTGGTGAGTCTTCCAATTAGAGTGAGTTTGTGCTTTTCCACCAGGAGTGAGTTATCTGGTTCCAGCACTTTGATTCTGCCAGATCTTGGTTATACTCTTACATGGGAGCTATTTTGGCCTTTAGCCTTTGCAGATGAGACTAAGCTTTTTGACATTCTGAAAATGGCTCGAGAGATTTAACTGCAAGAAGCTCAAAAGACAAAAGTAATAACAAGTTACTTGGTTTTAGCAAGCAAACAAGTTAGTAAGCTTCTCAAGAAGAGAGATAGTGACAAAGTCACTAAGTGGACAAACGCCACTAAGTTAGAGACCAGAGCGACTCTATGTACTACACTAGTTTTGCCGTGTTCATCTTCTTCAGTTTGCTTTGTTGGCTTATGAAGATGGTTGGAGAGGCTTTACGTACACGACAAATAGGTAAATTTAGATTCTTTTCGAGTGAGCACCAGGGAAAGAACAGCACAAACACAGGCTGAAGTTGCAGAGATCCAAGAAACAAAGAAAATGCCTTCATAGTAAGCTGCAATCTTGAAGACTTTTTCTCGAAATAGGTGCTTTTTCATGTATCCTCCATTAGGTTAACCATTTCAAAACTCTGTTTTGCCCAAATTAGAAAGTCAGAGATGGGAACCTTGCTCCTAGGACTAAGAGTTTCACATTTATCATTTTAGTCCCTAATTTACAAATTCACGATCAAATTCTTTATGCAACAATTATCTCACACACAATCACATATATTTTTAAACAACCCACGTTTACCTCCTGTAAAATTGCTAGTTATTCTCACTCTAGAAAATTGTCGGCCATGGATTAGCTTTTTCTAGAGGGGAGAGAGAGAAGAATCTCAATTCTCCTCATGGCAGAAGTAACCGATGTCATCATCTTCTTCAAATTCCATTGCAGGGCGTGATCAACATGCGCCACTACTCTGGCCGCGTCATGACAATTCCCATTTTCCATATGGCTCTCATCTTATTCCTCAACTTCTTCTTTCCTCTTCACATGCAAACTCAATTTTGTTATAGCATTCTTTGAATTCTGTACTGATTTATGTGGATTTTCCTTTTTCATGGAACATGCATTGCATATCATACCCAGAATCCCTACTTTGTCGTTGAAGAATTTAGCAGGTTTCTTCATTTCTACCTTGAGCATCATCAGTGAACTCAAGACCATCATTCTCTAAGGTTTCTCTGATTAATTCCGGCACGAGTTTTGGTTTCGCCATCGATTCCAGGAGGAGAAGGGAGTTTGTCGCTAAAGCTGAGGAGAGTACTGAAGGTGAATCTTATTCATCTGTGGAGAATGTTGTGGAAAGTGAAATCCAAGAAGAAGTTGAAGGAGAAGCCATTCTGGCTGAGGAAGCTAAACCTCTGTTTAAACCGAGGGTCAAGGTCGGAGATGTCATGGGGGTGAGTTAATTTTCAAATGCAATTGTAAGATTATTTAGGATTTTGATTTGTTGCTGAAATGAACTAATATGAAGTTCATTTGATTAGCAGAGTAATCATTAAATGGGTTCAATGAGTTTTTTTTTAGTCTGATTATATACTGCTAATACTATAGTAAAGAGTAATATGTTTACTATGGTTCTTGTTCTCCAATTATCAATCATCTATCATGCGATGATGAGATGATATATAGATATATCTTTTTGTTTCTGTAGACATTGAATCATAAAGCTATTGACGTCTCACAGAAAGTAAGGCCAGTTCCCGAAATGAGGACATGGGATATTGTAGAAATCAAACTGGTAAAGTCTTTGTTTTCGTATAATCTGAAGCCATTATTATGTATTAAACTGCAAGAATTGATTTGACAGTTGTGGGTTGATTTACAGGAAGTCCCTGAGAATCGTCGTAGGCTTTCTATCTAGGCATTGTGATGTCTAGACAAAATGCAGGTATCCACACGACTATCCGTATTTGGAGAATAATTGCAGGCATCAGTGTTGAAATCGTCTTTCCTTTGTAAGTTTCTTGCTTGCTCTCCAATTATCACACACACTTACTCTGGCATATTGATTAAGCATAAGTGTAGTTATTAAGCTCTTTGAAAGTTGCTTGTTTGGGAGGTTTTTGGCTTACAGATAGGTTAGAGACCTGAATATAAACCGTACACTATGTCCTGGGTCTTAATACTCGGATATGGTCATTTTGCTTGTTTCGTAGGGAATAAAAAGAGTATTGATCCTATATCTTATCATATATGCACAAGCTCTATTCATGTATACAGAATTCTAGACCACGAAGCTGGGGATTATCATGATCTATGTTTACACCCGGATTCAGATATTCATTTACTATAGAAACATCCGTCGAACTTTAGTCTAAACTAAAGTAACTGTGATCCTATGTTACTCTTCTTTTATTCTATGTAACATTAGATGAATCTACAGTGAAGTGGCTTTAGTATATCTGATGTGGTTCATTCTAATCGTTTTCATTTTTAAGACATATATTCTCCCAACATAAAGGAGATAAAAGTGGTAAGTCACACGAGAATGAGAAGAGCAAGACTTTACTTTAATTTTTCTAATCTCTTTATTCTCTAGTCTCTGTTTGAGGAGATTCGTTGGTCTTTCTTAGAGTTCTATTTGTAAACCGAATATTATAGTTTATCGAAACCATTTCTTGGGGCTGTTTAACCAGAGAAGTTGGTTTATCATTGTTAGGTGAACGTTCCTAAGACTAAGAATACTTACTGTAAGAAGCCTACCTTGCACAAGGTGACACATTACCAGAAGGGTAAAGACAATCTTGCTGCTCAAGGAAAACGTCGTTGTGACCCCAAAAGTCTGGTTATGGTGGTCAGAACAAGCCCGTCTTTCACAAGAAGGTAACAAAGTCGAACACTAAAACTGGGTATTATAGTTGTGTTGGCTCAGCTTGGATTTATTTTACTTTGAAAATATGTGTGAGATCTAATTCGATTTGTAATATTTGGAACATGCTAAGAGAACCAAGAAGATTGTTCGGAGGCTTCAATGCCAAAGCTGGAAGCATTTTTCTCAGCGCCCAAATAAGGTAATGAGAGACGATCTTTAGTGTTCTTGGTAAACATTTTTTAAAGTCTCAATTTTGATTCTTACATTTGCGTGTTAGTTTTTGGAGAGGTGCAAGCACTTCGAGATTGGTGGAAAAAAGAAGGGAAAAGGAACATCTTTCTTTTAAGTTGTTTTCATCTTGCTACTTTTTTGGTTTCATATTTTTTTTGCTTCGATACTCTTGATATAACTATCAGAAATGATTATGCTATTTAACTTTACCGGAAATTGCCCCGTAGTCCTTCTTTTGTTTGTTGCAGGCAAAACTCAAAGAGTTGATGAAGTGTTGACCGACAAAGCTGAAAGCTTTGAGAGTGGAAGAAGTGATGATGAGTAAAGTGAGAAAGAAACCTCAAGGAAAGCGACAAGCAGCAAAACCCGAGGCGGGAAGAGAACTGCACGCAGCTAAAAGATTCCAATGCCTTGTGATCTTAGGTCGGAGATTCCATTCCATGTTTTGTCAAGCTCATAAGTAGGAAAACTGAAACATTTTTTGGTAAAAAGATCGATAGAATTCGTATTGGTTCTGAAAGTCAACGCAATGCAGTTGGAGATGGCATGATTGATATCAATCCCCAGCTCTCTCAAAAGTATAACACAACTCCAATGTGAAATAACAAGTCTCTTTTGATCACTTATATGTATGTAGTCTTCTCTTGAGGTTTAGGACAGTCTCTATTGGTTGGTTCTATCATATGATTCAAGCTTCCAGATCAAAAGAGGTTACAAAATTCTTGGATCTTTACTCTTCGCGGGTTGATGTCCCTCAACACCCGTGACCAACTTACTTCTGTGAGGTCCCGATAGTCTTCCGATGCCATTCAACAGTCAACACCAATTTTCTATATTTTGTATTCGCCCTTTCACAAATATCATACTTATTTTCGTAACTACAATCAACAATTATATCATTTTTACAAGTTTTCTTTTTAAAAAACTGTTAATACTATTTACAAAAGATGTAATTGCTGTTAACCTTCCCTCTAAAAATGTTGACTCTCATGATTTTCTATAAGCCTTTTATATTTAGTTTGTCTTTCATTTCTAATATTATTTTACGAGAACAATATATTTAAATGTTTTGAAGATTTAAATATATTGAGATGTTAATCTTGAACTTTTTTAAAAATATTTTCTTTCAAAAATTATATTATTAAATATGTTTCTAAATTAAACACAGCATACAAAACAAATTAATTACATTTTTTTTTTATAAAACTCCAATATTTTTTTTGTTAGCAATTGGATCAACAAAATCTGATTCATAGTATAAATTTTACCTAATAATTTTTTTCTAAAATCTACTATAATGTAATGGAGAAGAAACGAACTCGATATCAAGTCATTAGTTGAATCATCCTAACTACCAAATTGAGATGAATTCGGCAAACTCTAATCATTAAACAAAATTTTTTTGTATAATTCATATGGAGCTTATTTTGTAGACTATATCTATCCAGAATCAATAATGTCGACCCCCATAATTTGTTCCACGTCATATCATACATACAAATATTAAGATTGTGAAATGAATGATTCTATTATAAATAAAAAATGTGTCTAATCTATAAACCAAACCTACAATATCCATATTTGCCTATTTGGTTTGCTTCTACATTATTTTTTAAAGCGGATATAAAGATCATATTTGCAGTTTTAAAGAAGGAATTTATTTTGTAATATTATTTTTAACATGTAACTAACAAGAACTCGAATACAAATTCATTGATTGACATATCACTATTACCAATGAAGAATGTATGTACATTTGAAGAGAAACAATTAATTACAGTAATAATTAGTAAATACTATCGTCCATTTCTTCCCATACTTATTAATGTAACCGACGATCTTGCAATTTCTTATTCTGAAAAACAAACAAATATTTTATACACGTTATTATTTATTTAGCTAAATTTATAATTTTGTCAATCGAGGTATGATTTATATGCACCACACTTTTTATTACTTTACCACATAAGTATAAAACTGAATAGTTTGTTATTCCCTCCGTTTTTTTAATATAAGTTTAGAAATTTTTATTTGTCTTACAATATAAATTTTTTTAAAAACTAAAATTTAAGACAAATTTAATTCCTCATATTTCTTTTTAATTTTTTCTTTTCTTTTAAACCAATTTTCTTTACTTTTCTTAATTTATTTTATAGAAAATACAAAAAGCAAAACTTTTCTAAATTAATGTGCATTCAACCAAAACAACTTATATTAAAAATGGAGGGAATATGTGATAAGAAAATGATGCCAAGCAAAATATCATATCTATAATCTTGAACTGTTATCAGTAAAAAAATGTTGATTATATAAATCATAAAATCAATATTTATAGTTATGTAAGTGATAATCCGAATTTTTGACCAAATATATTACTGAATCCATAAACTAAAAAAAAGCACATGATGTAAATAAAATATAAATATGATAGAAATAAAGTAAGTACGCATTTGAAACGCGGGTAGCATCCTAATATATTGATACTAGAGTCACATGCTACATAATTCGTCCAATTTGTCCACCTTGGATATTTATGAGGCATATGGATGATTTTTAGTGTATGTATTTATACATTTTTCATATAAAATTAAGTTTAGTTATATACGTGGGAATTTTTTGAGACATTAAATTTTTAAAAGAAATTAAATTATGTGAAAAAATAGTCACCAAATTTTATCATCGGAATTATGATACATCGCAGGAAAATGGATAATCTATTTCACCAATTTGCGCTTTATAATGGTGCTATGATTGAAAAGCCACAATAGGTATGTTGTGCGACCGGCAATAAACTGTCTCTTTACATTCCAACATAAATAATTCAATTATTGTTTGTCTTCTTGCCCTGAGAATAAATATTCATATCTGGTGGACATTCGAAAAAAGATTTATGTTTTCTTCCCAAAAGTCCAATAACATTTACGCTATGCAGATCCAACTAACAGTCAAGAAAAACATTTCATCTAAAAATATAACATGTTCTAAGCTTTAGATTCTTTGAATCACTTGTTCTTCTTAATTGAAAACGATCACTCTGCTTTCCAGATTCAGGTATGAACTTCTCTATTTCTCAGTTTTCATTGCTATTGAGCGATTTAGGTTTAAAATTTGAAACAAAAACCTACTTTTATGAGATTTATTTGTCTTTGTTGAATCCCATGTAATGTTTCTATAATCCCGCTTGTAAAGGCCTTTTGTCTCCCTAAACATCTCTCTTCCATATTACTTTCATTAGATCATGGTCTAAGATAAGCTTTAATATGTTGGTTAAAGTTTAAGATAAGACCAAAGAGAATCCTAAATAGATTTAAGTTAGTTAAGATCTATTTAGATAAGATTAGAGATAAGATTTTCTTGTGTTTTAAGAAACTATATATATATGTGAGTCTTTGAGTTGTAAAGACTTGCGAGCAAAGAATACGGTTTGTGTATTGATTAGTTTTGAGTTATTTTCTGATTAATACAAAGAAGACGTTTAACGAATTTGCTTGAGTGTTTGATACTTTGTTTGGTATCAGAGCAAACCAGGTTGAAGGATCTAGAAGTTAAAGACATACTTCAACAATGGGAGACGACGTGAAAGCCTCGAAGAAAGACTCGGTTCCGTCATCAGTCTTGTGTCCCATGTTATCGTCTACCAATTATACGGTATGGGCGATGAAGATGAAGGTGGTTCTCCAAGTGCATAAGGTCTGGGAAACGATTGACATTGGATTCGGTATTGATGAGAAAAATTATCTAGCTAAAGCACTTTTGTTTCAGTCGATTCCCGAGAATTTGATCTTGCAGATAGGAGAACAAGACTCACCTAAAGCCTTGTGGGATTCGATCAAAGCACTGAACTTAGGGGCAGAAAGAGTTAGAGAAGCGAGGCTTCAAACTCTTATGTCAGAGTTTGATAGGTTATGAATGAAAGAAACCGAAACCATAGATGCTTTCTCTGGAAGAATGATGTGTCTGCATTTTACCACATTTTAGGACCATTATTTAGCATGTTTTGCATTCATACTTGCATCATTATCATTGTTTTAGGTTCTTTTTAGCATAATTTGCATTATTAGTATCGGGCATTGCATACATTGCATAAAAGGGACTTTTAGGTACTTTTTGGAGCTTATCACGAAGTATTTCGGAGTACAAGAAGACCAATGAGGAATCGACTGGCCTAAGGTTGAAGTTCAAGATGCAAACTAGAAGATTTGTCACTCGAGTCTCCGACACTCGAGCATGACACTCGACCATCACTTGGTCGAGTGCCTTTACGGACCAGAACTGAGACTTTAGACGAAGATTGAATCTTTGGGCTTCTCTGCGAAAAAGGCCCATCAAAAGCCCCTTTGTGCAAAGCCCAATTATCTTTTAGTTCTTTTCTATTCTTCTTTCTTAGGGAAATTTCCTTTTAACTTTTAAAAGGAAATTCCCATTTTTCTTTCAAGGGAATTTTTCCCTTTTTCTCTTTAAGTATTTTTCCTTTTTCTTTAAGATCTTTTGATCTATAAATTGTACTAGAATTTCTACTTTCAAAATACAATATTTTCTAGCAATTTTCGAGTCTCATATTTCTACTAGAGCAATTTACGATTTTAAGTCTATGTTTTATTTCATGAATTCTGAGTAAGTTAGTCTAGGGTTCTTGAGGAAAGGGTGAGATTAGGGGAAAACTTAGGGATTTCTAGATTTGTCTATGTTTAAATAAGGTCTTAGATCTCTTTAGTTTAAGTGTTCTTAATGCTTGTTTCTTTCTGATCAATTGAAATTCGATCTCTTGGTGAATCCCCCCCGAGAGGCGTTTGGGGAATCACTTGAACATGCTTAAATTAAGATAGCATCTTCCTAGCTCAAGAGATTGATTGTCTAGGGTGTTATTAGGCTTTGTAAGGTCCATACTTAAGGCCTCTTGAATTTCCAATCGTTGGGCGAGAGTCAAGTCAGGTTGTCTTTTAGGAGAGGTCCCATTGCGCGAGAGCGAATGTGATTACTTTGTGATTCCTTGCTTAGAGGTCATCTAAATAGGTTGATAGATAAGTCTAGAACCCCTAGGAATACCCTAATCATTGATCCTAATCCTCGAGAACCCGTTTTTCCTTATTGAATTTTCGTGATTTTAATACTCTGCTTTAGGTTGAGATTTCGTGTTGCACTTTATTAGTTTCATTATTGCTTTACTTTTAATGCTCTGTCTTACATTCTAATACTCTGTTTCATTTTTAGCATTTTTAAGATTTCGTTGTCACCTAGGATAGATCACCACTCACTAAAACCGAATTTGGCTTAGATTAGAATAAGTAGATTATATCTTGATTGCTAGTTACTCTCCCAGTGGATTGACACCATACTGTACTGCAATTGATTACATAAACAGTTTGGTATTTGAGAAAACACCGTAAAAAACTTGTTTATCAAATTGGCGCCGTTGCCAACTGGGATTAGTTAGCTACAATTAGGAAAATCACTTTTCTGAGACTAAGTTTTATTACCCTATTATTCTAAAATCGTTTCTGGTTTTCTCTTTGTTTTCAGGTACACTCGATCAACAAGCTCGACCAACACAACTCGAGCTCGTTGATTTTTCTTCTGTATCCAGAAAGCTCTAGCAAAACCAAGAAACACTCGATCACTACACTCGAGCATCACCTGCTCGAGTGTCATTTCCGACGAAACAAATCACTTGCATGAATACCAGATCCCGTGGAAGTGAAGACCTCATTCCATACTCTGACAGAATAGACCGTTTGCCTCGTGAATACTTACGAGAACAACGGAACAGATTGAACGAAGAATACACGGATCAGGTTAACATGGAAGAACAAGTACAAGATACTGAACTAGGAACTCGTCCTAGGAGAATTAGACACATTGGTGCCGGTGATGCTCCCAGTATCCACACTCAACGCCATGGAATTGTCCCACCAGCCATCGCCAACAACAACTTTGAGATTAAGAGTGGAATGATCTCCATGGTTCAGAACAGTAAATTTCATGGTTTACCTTCTGAGGACCCACTTGATCATCTTGATGAATTTGAAAGACTAACCAGTCTGACAAAAATAAACGGGGTTAGTGAGGATGCTCTGAAATTGCGATTGTTTCCTTTCTCTCTTGGAGACAAAGCACATCTATGGGAAAAACACTTGCCACAGGGATCTATCACATCATGGGACGCCTGCAAAGAAGCATTTCTAGGCAAATTCTTTTCAAATTCCAGAACTGCGAAACTTCGCAATTCCATCTCTGGTTTTAAGCAAAACCATTCAGAAACATTCTCTGAGGCTTGGGAACGATTCAAGATGTACCAATCGCAATGTCCTCATCACGGTTTCACTACTGAGTCCCTTCTCAGTACTCTCTACAGAGGCGTGATCCCAAAGATACGCATGTTGCTAGATACAGCCAGCAATGGGAATTTTCTGAATAAAGATGTCGATGATGGATGGGAATTAGTAGAGAATTTAGCTCAAGCAGACGGCCAATACAGTGAAGACTGATCGAACTCCTAGAGGCGTAACGGATTCAGATATGGTTAGTAGAAAGGAGCTCAAAGCCATACAAGACAAACTAGACAGCTACTTTCAGCTCACCATAAGCAAGTACACCATGTCAGTGAAACGGAACGGGTTGAAGAAGAGGATGACGAGGTTGAAGAGGTCAATTTTGTACAGAACCAAAGCAACAATTTCAGACAATTCAACAGCTATAAACCTAACCCCAACCTATCCTACAAAAACACAAATGTAGCAAATCCAAACGACCAGGTGTACCCACCCAAACCACATCCGCAACCACAATCAAAACCATTCATACCCAAACAACAGTACCAGCAAACACACCACCAACCACCTACTGGATACAACACCCAAACACCACCACAAACACCTGAAGTGATGGACATCTTGCAGCAGATACTAAAGGGACAGACAGCCAGCGCTTCCGAATTAACACGGAAATTTGCTGAAGTACATGCTAAGATCGATGCTTCACATAATGAACTCAACTGCAAATTTGAGACTCTCAATGCTCGTCTCAAATATGTAGAGAATCAACAAGGATCTTCATCAACCAACAAACAATCTCTC